>LOEQ01003061.1:371418-381591 GCA_001685075.1 Bramus lutescens | reverse complement strand
AGGCTGCCCCACCCCCAGTAGCTTGGAGCCTCAAGGGCTGGCAGCTGCAAGAGAGCAGAAACTGCAGACAGTGGCATTTGGGAGAGTTTTCCTTGCCTTGGCATTTTCCTCCTCCCGACCTTATCACAACCCCATGGGGCATGGCTGGGGGCAGACTGTGGCCCATTTATAGGTTAGAAACAATGGCAGACCATGGCAAGGAAGCTGTGTATGAAGACCCTGTCACATCCTCTCATCTGACCCCAGGCCAGTACCTGGTCTGCTGCTAACCTGTCATCTCTTCTTCCTTAGGTTAGCCAGATAGCCCTTAGCTACGTTTCCTTGGACACTATAGCCCCACCCCAGCCCTTGCCAATTTTTCCTTGTGTAGTCCATGAAAGTGTGGACCCTAAACATTCCGCCTCCTCTACAGCCCATGGGACTGAGGGAGGTCTCCTGAGCCCCTTCTCTACCCTCCCCCATCAGCACCATATTGTCCCCCTGCTAGGGGGAGAGTAGAGAACATATGCTTGGGCTCAGAGCTCATTTGCATAATGAGGATATCAAGATGAATAATTCATCAGTTGCTTGGGGGTGCAAAGGGAGGATGAGGAGAAGGGCAGATCCTCTCCTCTTCGAAGCCTAGGGCAGGTACATTCCCAATTCCGAATGGATGGCAAGGCACCAGGAGAACAGCTCTGGGGACCTTGTGAAAAGCAAGGCAGACTGTCCTCAGGCGTGGGACAGTCATCGGGTGTACCAGCCCTGGGATAGGTAAGATGCTCGCTGATAGGGGAGAAGACCTTCTGCTAAGAGTGGGAGGAAACTGTTGACAAGGCTGGCTGGAGCAGGGACCTGAGATGCCATGAGGATCATGCCTATCTTCTGGAATCATATTGCCCGTGTCAAACTCCGTGGATCTCACTTGCTGGTCAGGGTGGAAATGCCTATTGCCCAGGCTCTAATCTCAAATGCCTCCTCCTTCATGGCGGTCTTAGCCCACCTACATGCTACTGGGTTCCTCACAGACCTGTTGTGATGGAGGGAAACCCAAGGTCCTGGTCAGTCATCTCCAACAGCCAGTCCTGGAGCTCAGACAGGCCAACCATGAGCAGGTGTCCAGGCAATGGAACCAGCACAGTCAGCACCTCCCCAAGCTATGTCTACAGAAGCAGGTTCAGAAATTCCCAGTCCCAGTCTCTTCTGGGTCCCCCTGACATCCTCCAGTCAGGGTGATTCAGGCCCACGGAGTCTGTGGCTCCTCAACCTTTTATGAGGACCAAAAATAGTATTTCTAAACCAGCGCCGCTACCAGTCCTGTCCGTCTTGTCTGCCCCCTGCTATTTCTCCTGCTTGTCAGCTCAGTACTCCAGGAATGTGTAAATAATATTTGCAGCTCCACATCTGGAGCTGGCTATCAGCATGGATCAAAGTCCGGAAACATCTACCGTCCTCTGTAGGTGCCTTTGAGAACTGTCTCTGTCCCACCACCTCCTCCCCAGCTCACCTCTGCAAACTTACACACTGGCTTTAGTATTTGCTGAAAATGCTGTCTGTTCCTGTTTGAGGAAAGTGTGTGTTGGGCTTCCAAGGCAAGGTTAACAGTGCCCTAAAGGGGCCTGGAGCACCAGAACCATAGAGGGGCAGAAGAAGAAGAAGAAGAGGCTTGGGTGAGGGGACATGACAGGGGTTCAAAGTAGTCCCAGAAGGACCAGGCAAAGGCAGCAGTTGTGACCCCTGGTCCACACACTGATTTGTGTGTGCCTTTGAAAGACAGGCAGCAAGCAGCTCTTTAGGGATGCAGTGCACTGAGAGTCTGCTGGGGGATGATGAGAGAACCCCATCAACTCCCTCCCAGATCCTAATGAGCTTACTGCACCCCCACCTCAGAACCGCCTTCTTAGTGGCTCTGCACTTGCTTATCACACAGGCCCCACCCCTTCATCCAGCCGCCTCCCTCCTTTGGGGGCCCAGTGACGACACCCTCCTCTCCCCTGGTGCAGATGATGGTGATGTGGGGCGCCTTGTAGTGGGGGAAGTGGCAAGGGGCTCTGGTGTGAAATATGCCGCTGGGTAGGGATTGCTGTCGCTTGCCTCCCTAAAAACCCACATATATTATTCTTTAATGGAAAGTTAATTGTCTTATTATTCCCTCCATATGGTCCTCTTGCTTGGCACCCAGCGGGGATGCATGGGNAGGCGGGTGCATCAGAGCCTGGCCGAGCCCTGTCTGGACCCCTTTTTAGTACCCTGTTCTCAGCCTAACTTACCCCCTACCTTTTCCCTTTCCTTGCCTGTCTTTGAGTGACAACACACGTCCCCCACAGACACCACGGCGTCTGGAGCAAGCTTTCCTGAGTGAGGTTACGCAGTGTTGGTGGGAGGTGGTTGCTGCTCTTCTGCTCCGCCCTGAGATACACACTCTCCAATGAGACTTAATGGGGAAAATTGCCATTTTTTGAGGAGTTTTTCTAAAAGCTGTTTCATCTATAGAAGGAACTGCTGCCTATGGGCCAGCCAGGTTAAGGTCTACCACCCTTTCACACAGCACATCAGAGAGACATTGCAGGAAGTACAGTGGAAGGTGACTGCCCCAGGACACCTTCCCTAGGTAGTATCCATGCCTCGAGCACCAACAGCCTTAGTCGCCCCAGTGCTGGCAGCTCCTGCCAGGCTGCTGTGGTTTACTGGCACTAGAGCCTTTCTCAGCCCCAACCCTCCCCTCTTCCTTCCGTCTGGGAGCATGAGAGTGTTGTTTCCAGACGACTTCAGCAGGTGGAGATACAGTGGTAGAAAAACCCAGAAAGGGCCTGGGCACAAACACATGCCTGCTCTTCAGCCCTGGAGTCTCAGCTGAGAAAGGCTGAGGCAGAGGTCCTTGCTAGATGGCTTCTGGGATTTTGGAATCTCCTCAGAAGGTGCTGCTAAGGTTTCTGGGAGTACACAGACATAGAAGGGTCTAGAAGAATATCCATAGATGGGACCCACTACCAGATACAAGCATAGGGAGAGAGGCCTCTGGCTTCTAACTTTTGACAAGAGGTCACTATGGGGCGCATCCAAGGTCATCTCTAGGACATGAGGAATAGCTTGGAATAGGAATGACATGTTTGCAGTCTGTGTCTTCTGAAGACAGAATCTACCCTGGCTTACATTGAGGTGGAACTGGGGTCTTAGAGCTTATGCATTGAGGCGCAATTGAAAGATAATGTGGGTGGGAATGACAGGGCTGGTCTTTCAGTGTTGGACCTGGTACACACCCTCCTGCCTGTTTGAGCTTCTACCCCCATTTGTGATATGGAGACCCAAGCAGTTCTGTCTTCATGGGAGATGTAGGAGCCTCAGGGGAGCAAAAAAGAAAGGTGTTGGCTACAGAGGTGTGCACATTAGAGCTCTTCTGCCAGGAAAAGGAGCCCTGTAAGCATGGGTGTCTCCATTCCATATCTCCAGAACAAACTGATTGCAGTTCTAAGGGTTGGTCACAGGTTTTTTAAAAATTCAAATATCAGGGTGTCGTCTCTGCTTAGCTCAACCCAGGATTTTGAAAATTGGTTTTCTCATCCCAGCTGATCATGACATATTTTGGAGACATTTTCCTGAGAAAGGCATAAAGGCCACCAAGCTTGGGCAGGGCTGGAATAAATAGCATCTATGAATCTATGATCAAATGAGGGTAGTGCTTTTCTTGGCCAGAAGTCCAGGGAGCCAAATGCAGAGACACCATGGGGAGGAGATGGCAGAGGTTAAGGGGAGGGACCTTGATTTATCCTCTTAGCCAACAAGTCACATGCTTGCCCTTCAGGCCCTTTAAGAAGAGTGAAGAGTATGGAAGCTTGCCTAGCATAAACTAGGGGACAGAACAAAGCCACCAAGCTCTGGACTGTTCCCAGGTATTGGCCCCAGGAATGGGCTGGTTGGTGGGTTAGGCCACAGCTGGGATCAGGGGTTCTTAAATGGAAGCTCCAGGGATCTCAGGGTCTTCTGGCTAGGGGTTCCTTGCCTTAAGGAAGAGGCAGTGTTGAAGGACATGAGCAAAACCTTTTCAGGCAGACAGCACTTCTGTGAAGTAAAGGCTGCTTAGGTCTGTTGTCTCAGGAATTTGGAAATGCCTGTCCAATAAAGAATGCTAATCCAATGCCTATCCATAAAGCAAGTCACCTCTCAATGCACACATACATGGAAAAGTTGTTCTAGTGAACATATGGACTCTCCTCTGAGATCCCCAGAGAAGCTGGCTTTGTGGCAGGACAGCAAGAGTCCAGCTTCTATGAAGACCCAGTCCTTATGGAAGTAGCTAGGGCCTCTGCTCTCCTTCCCCAGCTTCCACACCCATCTCTGAAGAGTGGTGGGACTGCTGAGTCTATAGCCAGGGGCTGGTCGGATGATCCAGGATGGGAGATGGGGGATGGGATAGAGAGCCTAGTAGGTTTCCATCTTGGGCCACGGGGGACAGTTGACCCACTCTGTTTTCCTCCCCATCCCCATTCTTATCCATTGCTGAATCGGTGGCAGCCATGGGGACACTTGACTCAGATTCATGGAGCCCCAAGCGCTTGGCAGAGGCAGAGAAGTAATTGGTTTTGACAAACCACAGCCGGCCCCAGGGGCGGCAGCACAGGCAGCATTTCCCACTACCAGGCTGAAAATGGAGGTGTCCTCTCCCAACCTTTCCTGAGTACAGCTGTCCTCTCTGTATGAATAGAGATGCCGTGTTTGGAGAAAGCGGCAGAGCCACAGCCTTGGTCTTTCTTACCTCTCTCCCAGCCTTGGGACCTGGTGATTCTGAAGGCTAGCCGACCTATTCCACATAGGGGAGGAGACTGATGTAGCTAGATCCTGAATAGTCCCTAAGGCCTTGTCCTTGTTTCTCCTTCGCTGGATATCCACATGATGGACACTTAGGCTTGGGTACCTAGCCTCAAGGTGCACAGAAGGACAAGAAACAGGCTGTGCACATCCATGTCTGTAGTATATGCTATGCATGTAGACACCACATGGCTATAACAAAAGATGACCAGCTAGTGACTATTCTGTAGATGGATAACCAAAGATAGACATCTAAAGATTGAGAAGGAGGCACTAGGGCTCTGACTGTCCCACAAGGCCTTGGGTACCATCTAGCCCCCTTGGGGGAAGTGAGGTCAGTGCTAGCTGCCCTATGAGAGATAGGCCTGTATGGGGCTGCCAGAATGAAGTCTACATACAGGAGTCCCCAATTGCTTTCTATGAGGAAGTAGAGGACATAGGCTGGGGAGAGGTGCTCTGGAGAAGAGCTGGTTGCACAGATATGCTGGCACTTGGCTGAAGCCAGGGAGTATGGGCCATTCTGGGGTGATGCAAAATCTTAGCTAAGATCGAAGCGCTGAGCAGAGGTAGCTGGAAGCTTTGCTTAGGTATTTGGGCCTCCCCGCTGCCCTGTGCCCCTACCCTCACTAGACTTCTTCCAAATCCACTCGCTATTCTTCCTCATTCACCTTCTCCACCTCTGCTGATTTAAACCAAGATCACAGTTCTCCTCTTCCAGGAAGCCCTCTAGGTCAATGCCAAGGCTCTTGGTGTCTAAGACTTCCACTCTGGTCAGCTTTTGCATCATTATTGTTCACATAGGCTGCCAGGGACCTCTAGGAGGTCCAGCGTTGTGATTTCATCATATGGAATACAAAAACTGTGACCAGAAGGCAGGATTATATCCAGGCCTGCCAGAATCCACCGGAATAACCAGGAAGGCCATTAGCCCTGGTGACTCACTGTGAGTCAGTGCCTTCATGCTGAGACTGAAATGAAATAGTACCTGGCTGACTGTTGTGTATGGGAGAGAGGATAAAGTATGTTTGATGCTGCATGGGAGTGTGAGAATGCGTGTTCACACTGAAGACACACCTGTGCCTAAGTGCTGCAGGGGATGCATGAACAGCTGAGTGTTTGTGTGTTCATAGAAGGGAGTGTTCATGCCTGCATGTATTCCTCGTGGCAAGTGTGGCCAGGCAAGAGAGCACATATGGATCAGCATGTAGCTCTGAGAGCTGCTTGTGGAAGTGTGTGCAGGCGTACATAGGGCAGGGTGGGACTAAGGGAGGCAGATGCCAAGAGTTCTGTCACCTAAGCAGGTGAGAACTACTTAACCGATTCATTATCCAAGCTGAGAAATCTCAGTTGTGGATGAGAAGCACACATTACACACATGCTTTCCCCTTAGTCATTCGCCGATACTATGTGCAGCTTTCCTGCGATGGGGCAGGATAGCATCAACTGTGTATCATGCTCAGGATGAAGTGACCACACCGTGGAGATCATGGACCTTGTGCAGGGCAGTTCTTGATGTCCTTGATTCAGTATAAAGGCCAGGTTGTAAAGCCACCTAGGACCTTGTCCCTATGGAGATGTGGCTGGTCCGAGAGCACAGATTCTATGCCTCTGGATGCGTATGGGGAGCACTTCTTTAATTTACTGGCACTGCTGGGCTCTTCTCAGGCAGTTCTCAGAGCCACATACTGATATTCTCTGCATTAATGCCTACGCTATCCTGTCCCTACAAAATGAGGGCCCTCACATTTTCCAGTAACCACAGCCCTACACTCCTTCCTATTTGCGACATCACTGTGGCTGTAGCTGCCCTGCTCTGTATCTTCCATTCAGACACAGCTCCTGAGACACTGGTGAGCTCTGCACCAGACTCCTACAGTCTGGGCTCAATGCTAACTACAGCCCTTACTCCTCAAAGACCCCCCCCAGCCCCACCTCGATACTCTGCTGCATTATTGCGCAGTCAGACTGGGTAGATGGGTCAAGAGGCAACCATTTGCCTCTTGATCAGGTGTTGACGGAAGAGCTTTCATTATGCTCCATCTATAGGCGTGGAATAAATCGGTGTGCAGTGAATTTATTCTTTTTAAAGAGGGACTTTACCACTAGGGAAAACTTTTAAAAGGAACATTTATATAAAAAGCAATTACCATGCCAGTAATTTTTATGTATTCTTTCTCCCCCTTCCTTCGTTGCCTTTGTGTATGAACGTGACCGCCTCCTGGGCAGCTTCAGCCTGGCTCCATGGCAGCCTAGCTAAAGCTTCCTGCCTGTAGGAGTGGCCTCTTCCAGGAAGGATCAGCGTGCAGGGCCTGGGCCCAGCAGGGGTGTGGACTCCAGGAGCACGGCTGGGTGGATTTGTGTTCCAAACTTGAGTACTTTGGAAATTTTCTCCAGTGTGTAGCTTTGTCCTGAGGTTGCTCCAGAACATGTTTTAGGTCAGGGACGTCCTTTCCAGACTCTTATTGGCAGCTGCTGAGCACTTAAAGGCCCTGCTTTGCAGCAGCATTACAGACCAACTCCAGGAGAAAGGAGGTAGCCATGTAGGAGCGGGTAGGAGCCGGTATTTCCCCTCCTTAGGCGCCACTAAGAGAGCCACTAACGGTCACCCTACTTCCCCAGCCATTATTGTGCTCACATTCCATGCATTATGTAAATTGTCTCCATTGCTAAGTGGTGGAGGAACCACTCAGTGAGAAGGAGGCAGCAAGGTCTGGAGCCTGCTTGGGGGGTGGACAGGAAACTGGGTCCTGAAAACTCACTGCTTTGCATCACGGATGGTCTGGCAGCTTCTATTTCTAGTTAGGGCCCCTGGGAGCCTGCACAATGTTTACACCTCCGACCACAGCTTGTTGGGGGACAGATGGGGAGTTCCCAGGAAGTTGAATGAGCTTCCTCATTAGATGAGACCTCCCACCTCAGACTGGTTTCTGATCCCCCACATCCGCAGGGCCTCTATAAACCCTGTGGTGGAGCCTCGGAAGGTCCAGGGCTGGGAAGATAGCTCGGTGGGTAAAGAGGAACATGAAGAGTGAGTTTGAATTCTCGGAGCCCACACAAAGCCTGGTACAGTAGTGTGGATGTGTGATCTCAGTGAGATTGAATGCAGAAGCAGGAGAATCCTGGGGAGATCACTGGCCAACTAGCCTGGTATGCCCATCAGTAAAGAACAAGAGACTATGGCTTGGAAAAGATGTGAGGTGAGGACTGACGCCTGGGCTTGTCCTCTTACTCCCACACATATGTCATGGCGTACAAGCACTTGCACTCCCTTACATGAATGAACACACACACAAAGACACACATCATAATCAATTAATTTTTTGAAAGGTCCTATCTGGCCAAGGAGATGACTCAGGGGCACTCACCAGTGAACATGTGGTGTGAAAGGGTTACTGTTTGGGGCAATGTCAACATTCTGGGGCACCAGCCGTTGTGGAGGGTCATGGAGGGGCTGTGGTGCTACCAAAGCATCTGAGGGCACAGAAGTCCCTGGACCTTATAAAGGCTAGGACAATGATGAGGCTCTGGAGGAGTCACAAGTCCTGTCTGTCATCTCGCCTTTAACAAACATGGTTTGCTGGGAGAACTGAGCCCACCCAGAGGGCTTGGGTCCAGCATGTCACTGTCTGAAGAACTCAGTGCTCTGAGTTTTTCCAAACCACTCATCTGAGCCTGGACTTGACCTGAGGCTGAACAGTACAGACAGTGCACTGGTTCTCCTGTCCCAGGATCTGGGCTCCACTCTGTCCCTTGAATAGGAGGCTCTGGAGTTGAGGCACCCTATACATTTGTGCGTGTTGTGCATTCCCTATACATCGTGGAGTTTGTATTCCACGAAGGCTGTGAGAGTTAACAAATAACAGTCCTACTCAGTCCCGCACTCCAGACAGCTGCTCTCATTCCCAAGCCCCTCCCAGGCAGGCTTGCCTATCCGTCCAGATGAGAGAGGCCCCTGGACTTTGGTATGAGCTCTAACAATTGTGAAAGGCCTGGAGTGTCTCCAGCCTTCCTTGGCACTGTCCCTCAGCCCCCAGGCATGGATGGCTTTACTGTCAGATCACTCCAGTGGTCCCTATCCCTTTCTGAGTCTCACTTTGAAAAAAATGTAAGGAAGGGACCTCAGAACAGAGGTCACAAACACCAAATTGGTCTTTTGGTCACCTGTACCTGTGATCAGAGAATTAAAACCTCAAGTTGCCTTCACTTTCAGACCGAGTAAAATGGTAGGCTCTACCGCTTTGTTGTCCATGTCCTGTGGCTAGAGCCAGGGTCAAACAATCTCCAGTCTGATACCTCTGCCTCTATTGTTTGTCCTTCTTCCTTCCTTCGCTTTTCTGCCTTCTCAACCTCCCTTACATTTCTAGATGGATTTCAAAATTCAGGGTTTTTAAGTCTGCATTACAAGGCACCTGGTGTAAAGTAACGGTTACACCAGCAAGCTGTGTAAGCAGAGGAGCCCCCTCTGCATTTCCAACTCCCCAGAGGCTGGTACTTCTCTTCTCCAAGCTCCGTATCTCAGAATGACAATACTTATGTCGTCTCTGCATGGTTGTTCAGGTTTAGGCATTATCCACAGATGCCCCGCTGTGAGAGATGAGAACGTGCCTCCCACCACAGGCAGTCCTGGCCCTGCTCCTCCGGTGCCATCATGTTGTGATGCAGTTAGATTCGAACTCACTGCTGACCTTGTCCTGACCTGACAAGTGCTATTGAGAACCCTACATCACAGCACACACAATTCTTAAACTCGTTTCCTAAAGGTGACAACTGTCAGGGTTTTGTTTGTTAATTTATTTGCTGAGTGTCCTGTGACCTGTATTGCTTCTGCCTCAGACTCGCACATGCCATTTTACCTGACCCTCCTCATTCAAGCTGATATTTCCAGGTTCTATTCACAAGACAAGAACTTTTTGTCGGAGGCCTTGCAGCTTGCTCCAGTGAAGACTGTTTCAGAGCTTGGGCGTCGTCCCTGGGACTGTCTCCACCTCTCTAGGACATGTCCCCTCTTTCCTGGGTCCTATAACCACTTCTTTCTTGATAGCTTGATTTTTTTTCCTTTGTCTGACACAGAATGTTTTCATTTGCCTTCTTGAGAAATGTTCATGGGAACCTGGCTCTTGGCTTGTAGGTCTCAGCCTTCCTGCCCCTGCACACACCACAGGAACAGAGGTGGGCTGGAGTCCACTGGAAACAACCACCTATCTCCCGTGTTTTAAAGCAGTTCCTTACATTCTCCTGACACAGTTTCAAAGTAGCCAGAGCCCTGACCCATTGGCTATGACATGTTTTTTTTTTTTTAAACAGAAACATAAAAATTTCCCACTTGGGCTGGAGAGATGATGGCTCAGAGGTTAAGAGCACTGGCTGCTCTTCCAGAGGTCCTGAGTT
>LOEQ01003061.1:350057-363171 GCA_001685075.1 Bramus lutescens | reverse complement strand
TCCCCATGCTCCCAATTTACTCAGGATATCTTGTCTTTTTCTACTTCCCATGTATATTAGATTAATGTATGTCTCTCTTAGGGTCCTCATTGTT
Organism: Bramus lutescens; assembly: GCA_001685075.1. NCBI lineage: Eukaryota > Metazoa > Chordata > Mammalia > Rodentia > Cricetidae > Bramus > Bramus lutescens. The sequence continues at coordinate 363,077 of LOEQ01003061.1, read as the reverse complement.
GTCTAGGTTCTCTGGGATTGTGAATTGTAGGCTGGTTTTTCTTTGCTTTATGTTTAAAAACAGTGGTAGAATCTTTGTCTAGCATGTGCAAGGCCATAGGTGTCTTCAGCATGGAAGGAAGCGGACTGTTCTCATTGTCACCATCAGAATTTTTCCTGTGACCTTGGGCAGGTGACTTACATTCTTAGTTTTGTTTTCCTTGCCTGCAAAAGGGCCTAATAATTGAACCTCTCTGAACAGAGTGTGACCTTAGTTTGGGGCTGGGAGATGTGAGGCCCAGAACTAGGGTAGGGTTGGTTGTAGCGGTTCTACAACCCCCATGATCGGCCTTCTTGAGCCTCTGTAAACTGGCTGAGAGTTTGGCAGACAGACTGGGCAGTCCAATGACTCTGCCCTGTTCAGATGTTGTCTGAATGTCAAGATACCAAAGCAGGTACATGCTACAGACTGTGTGCGTGTGTGTGTGTGTGTGTGTGTGTGTGTGTGTGCGCGCGCGCGCGCGCCGGCAGACACATGTATATGTTGCTAAGGTTAAGAGGACCTGATGGGGTAGATAGACTATTGGGGGGTTAGCAAAGTCTCCGGAGGAAGGTAGGGCAGAGAGAAGAGCATTTCTGGTGAAGCACGGACAAAGGCCTGATAGGATGAGAGGAAGAGCTTGGTGCTGGGGTGCAGTGCTGTGTAGAGAGAGTCAGAGTGAGAGAGCAGAGCCTTCGTCTTGGGTCATATCTTTGGAAATGAACTCTTAAATGTGAACACAGGAGGCCTTTCAATAAGTCCATCATGGGAAATCAGCTTTTACTGGAATGGGGGGGGGAATCTCTTCTATAGTCCCTGAGTTAATGGGACCTCAAGGTTCCCAAGTGAATTGGCCCAGATGTCCCCATCTCATGACTCAGGACTCCAGTCAGGGTCCTGGATGTTGTGTAACCAGCCTGCTGGGATTGTGATGTTCCCCACCCCCACCCCCGACGCTTATAATTAAGCCCTGTGCCTGACCCTCAGCTTCTCTGCCTCTGGCTGCAAGAGATGAGAGAGTCTTTTTATATCCAGCCGAAGGGGCTTCTGAGTTACACATTTCACCTTAAATTTGTGATTAATCGCATTCCATCTTTGATTATCTCTCCAAAGTGCCGATAGCCCACAGCAACAGCCATCCCATTCCACAGTCCTTATAATCACACTTCCCTGGGCCTCTCAGCCGCCTGAAATATTGCACCCATTTGTGAGTGTTCCACCTCAGTTCGTGATGAGGGGGCATTTGATCAGTTGTGCCTGTCACATGCCAGAGTAGTTAGTACCCTACCTACCTCCACAGTGAAGTTCTCTTTGGCAGTGGGACTGCACCCACCATAGAATCTGCTTTCTTGAACCTTTCCTGCCACCAGCTATGATAGGCTAGTTCCTGGAGTCAGGTGGAGCTGGCATGCAGGGTTTACTGAGGACCACATATGGGTGGTAGACAAAGCAGAGTTGATTGGGTAGCTGAACCGAAGTTTGCCTGTGATGCACTCTTGACCAAAGCCTGAGTTGGTTCCACCTAGTATGGATTAGCCCCTCAGAGATGTTCCCAGCTGAGGACAGGGGGACCAAGCCTTTCCCATGTTACCCTGAGCACAATAGGGCTGCTCCCTACTACTGAGGCATGGCCTAGGGAAGGACTCAAAGGCAAGTGATCAGTAGCCACGCTCCTGGCACATGAGGGGAGAGACAGGGGCGAGAACTTGACTGTAACTCCTGCCCAGGTTCTGAATGGTCTTTTTCCAGCACTGAGGCCTCAGGTGAGCCTCAAAGACCCTCTCAGCCAGTGTCATACGTCTCAACAGGGCACTGCCACACCTCCAGTTAGGATGCAGAGGGATCTGAGAGTGGCACTGAGCATGGTGTGAGCTCTGGGCTGCACAAACATGGGTCAGAGCCAAGCTTCATTGTCTGTCCAGCTGGGAGTTTCACTGTACAGGCAAACCAAAGCCAAGGGCAGCGTGGGTCTGAGGAAATGGGAGCCATGGGTCAAGGCTGCCCTGCCAGTGAAGCCCCACTGAAGCTGTCTGAGTACCTGGCTTGGTAACCCAAGCCTGTAACCCCCAAAACTGGGAGACAGAGGCAGGACGGTGAGTTCTAGCCTGAGCTACAAAGACCCTGACACAAAGGAATAAAACATTTTCTGAGTGTTTCGGGGAAGGAAATAGTGTTCTGTAGGGGCAAGCTGGGCGGGGGTCTATTCAGCCTGCCTCAATGGTTTAATTAATGGCAGATGGGGCAGACTGGACTCCGGACGGCACCAGTGACATTTGTTCAGCAAAGCGACTGAAGAGTAGAAGTTTGTTAGGCAGCCTAGGGATAGAGCTTAGAGCCCTAGTGGAGAGAACAATGACGATGGGGCTTCCCCAGGCCGGTGATGGTCTGTGGTAGAGACAATGGGGGCCTCCAGCGATCGGCCAAAGAACCCTTGCCAAGGTCATGGACAGGCTCCTTTTGTTGAGGTCTTGCAAATAAGGCAGATATGAGCACACTTTGAAAGAGCCCTGTGCAGACCTGAAGATGGCTCATAAGTAGATTCCATGTCCAAATTTGCCACACTGGCCACATACTCCTGCAGCATCAGCCTGTGACTGGTGTGGAAGGGCAGGAACTAAGGGCTGGTGCCTTCTGGGTATGACTGCTTAGGGAAGCATTGGCATGCAAACGAAAAGGAAGGCTCTGAGCCAGGCATGCGCAAGCTGGTATACCAGTTAAAAACCATCATCAGCCTTAGTGTTCCAACAGCCTCTTTTACTTTGTAAAAGCCTTTTCTTTCAAAAATAAAAGAAGATTGGAGGCAAGTACAATATTTGGCTGTTAATTTGGCACTGGATGTCACCTCCGCCTTTCTCTTCTCGGATGCCAAGTGTGCCTTTCCTAGCTCTGGGTGGGTGGGTGAGGTGATGGGGGTGCAGGGCGGACTCCCCGAGCCTCTTAAGATTCGAGATTCATTTCCTTAAACACACATTGTCTCACTCCAATTTCACGTCCGAGCAGTTCTGGCGAGGAATTAGCAGCCCCTGGGAGAGAGCGGGCGGGTTCTGTTTACATGGGGAGGGCGGNTGAGGGTGCAGGTGGGGGGGGCTTGGGGCTGTTTGCACAAGGAGCCCACAGACAGACTGGGTCCTGGGTTGAGGGTGTCTCCCCTGGCCAGAGGCTCTCAAAAGGACCCATACAGTCTCCTATCACAGAATGTGTTAAGTCCCGCTCCATTTCAGGTACATGGATGAGGACTCTGTAATGATTAAGGGACAAATGGAGGACACTGGGCCCTCAGCTCAGAAGTGACCATTCAGCACAACTTCCAATCAGAGAAGTCTAGCTGAGACCAAAAGGTCTGCTTCTCGATCTCCTTATGCATGTGGACTTAATATCTCTGGAAGCTGTTCTTTCTCCTATATGCAACCTGTGTACCTCCAACTATATGTTTCCTCCACAGTCCATGCTCTTGAGTGACTATAACCTGTCATTGTGTAGGAGAAGCAGCTCCAGTGCATGAGCAGACCCTCCCCCCAAGGCCCAGAATCAGGGCTCTTGCCGTGTTCATCAACCCCCAAGTCCAAAGTGTCATGTAGGAGGCGTGGGAATCGTGACTCGGGATAGGGTTCCCACTTGCCTGCTCTCCCCTTCAGGACAATAAAGGCACAGTGTGTAGGAAGCAGTTCAGAAGGGTCTGACGAGGGCTGTGTTTCCCCCACCCCACCTTCTTAAAGGTGCCTTCCAGACAGCAGAACCACAGTCCACAGACAGAGCCTTCCTCCAGCTCAGCAGGTCCATGCCCTGAGCTGCGCTTCCCTCTCTGTCTTCCACCTGCCCATAGCCTGTAGTCAGCCTCCATCCCCAACTCACATCCCTTCCAGCATGGCAGAGCTGGGCATCCCAGAGAGACCAGACAGAAACTGAGCCCAAGGCATGCTGTGGGGGAGGGGGCCCATCCTCCAGCTCTCCTGGCCTGCTGCTCGTTCATCACCTTTTAGAGGGGAGACCTGCTAATTTGTTAGCCCATTAGCTGGGCACTCACAGCATATGGACCTGATTCCTGCTGCTCTCGTCCTGCCTGCCTCCTTGCCTGTCTGCCTACCTGCCTGGGAGAGCGTCATCTGAGCACATTGCGTGGTGTAAGGTCAAGGCTTGTCATGAGTTGGTGAGGGCTTTATCTTAATTAGAAACTGAGCCCATTGGTGATACATCCGTCAGAATCTTTAAAAGTGCACTCTGGGCTTCAATGAGTCTACGTATGGAGTTCAGTCACATCCACATTGAGACAGAGCCTCAACTAGGCTGTGGACTTGAGGAGGTGTGCAGGAAAAGGTGCTTTTCTCTAGCAAGGGGGTCCCGCAAGAGTACCTAGAAACAGCATGGGAATGGGGGTAGGTAGAGAGGATGCTTTGTCTGACGGTCCTTTACTGTGTCCCCACCCCTGAATTTCTGTGATGGGGCCCTTTGCAGCCTGGCATCCCCAGTGGGAGGTTCTGAGTTGCCTGGGGCTGAACATGTGGCAGATGCAGAGCTCTAGTCTCTAAGACGGTGGACAGAAGAGAAAGAGATCTACTGGGTTTAAGTAGAAAGACTCCTGGAACTTGAGGCTTTATTCTGGGAAGGAATTGACGTTTTTCCCCCAGCATGAACATATACCCCTGGACACCTGCACATAAGGACACATGTGTGCCTAGAGACATGCATCACGTTGTTCCAAATACCTGAGGACACACAGTTGCTAGGACATTTGTTGGACTTGTGTTGTCCATTGGAATAGCATCATTCTAATATGCACATCAGTGTACACCCGTAGCTCTGTACCACCCACATGAGTGTGTCCTTCAACACATGTGTAACAGGCATACTTAGACTTCTGCATGTGCGCATGTACACACACACACACACACACACACACACACACACACACACACCGGCTCCTCTATTAGCTGGGTTTATGGAGGAGATAAATTTGCAGTGTAGCAGCCCTAAACCTGCCAGGATTATAACCTTGAAACGCCAATAGCCTGGGCTCCATTGAGCCTTGCTGAGAATGTACTGTACAGGAGGGGTTTCCCAGCCTACTTTGCAGGACAGTCCTCCAAGGGTCTATGCAAGAACTGCTTAGGTTATGCTGGGGAGAGATTAAGAGTCAGGACTGTGGTCATCACCTTGGGACCTGAGCTTGGGATATCTCTAGCCCTAGGATGAAAAGTAGTAGCTGTAGCTCAGGGTTGGAAGCAGGACAGTCTATAGGCCATGCAGAGGACACAGCTGGTCTATTTCTTACCCTAACTCTAGGCACTAAATGGGAGTGGCACGGAGAACAGCCCTGGGGAGTACTCCAGTGAGAGAGAGTGTGTGGCAGGGCTGGCTACAGCTAGATTCTGGAGGAGCTTGGGGTTCTTTGGTGGCGGAGGCAAGAGGATAGGGTGCAGTCCAGCCCAGAGTACAGGCAGGAACGCAAACTGATAACCTGAGTTTGGCCCGTGAGCCTTCCCAAGCACTCCCAGGAAGCCCAGGCCACAGTGGAGTGAGGTAAGAAGGAACACAGCTGTCCACTCTCCTGCCCACGTGAAGGGGGAAATAGGGCTGCCTTACATAATTGGGGCAATTTGTTCCACTCTTGTCCTCCTGGCGTCATTGCCATCACCACCTCCTTGCTCAGGGAGTCCTTGACAGAGCTAGCAGCTCAGGCCTTCCTCCCTCCAGCTGGAGGCTGCTAAACAGGATGTGGGAGCCCTCAGCTTTGTCCCTGCTAAGACCTGCCAGACCCAGAGGGGCAGCTAGTCTGTGAGAAAACAGAGGGGGAGCAGTCACAGCATGATAGCTCCTAGTCACCAAAGAATCTGCACTGGCAGACACCCCCATTCCAGATCTAACAAGGGGTAGGAGACAAAAATGTCCCTCCCCACCCTGGGTCTCCTCCAGAAGCTTTGATTTGGTCTTGTCTAAGAGTGAGGTTTTCCCCCTACCACAATCCCTCTGGGTAAAGGGAACTTAGTAGGGAGTCACAACCTCAGGGCCTCAGCCTAGAGCCTAGTGCAAGATTCCCCTGAGGCCCATGGGAAGAGCCACTGAGCAGACCAGGGCTTCAACTGATGCTCTGAATAGATCTAAATGGACAACCTCAGGCAGATGAACAAGGGCCCCTTAAATGTAAGGAGATTGGCTTCCTGTTGATCATTCATTCAGCAGTCTTGGAGGAACAATTCTTCATAGGATGTTCAAAACAGGATGGACTTGCCAACTCAGAATGCAGCTGTCCCCCTGACTTCCATAGCCCTGGGACAAATGGCCCAAGACCTATCGCTCGGGTGGGGGGCAGTTGAATGGTTTCCTGAAGACCAGTTGCTGGGGACATAGGGCTGACTCTGGACCAGGTTCTCTGTTTATATGCATGGTTAGTCCTCATAGTCATCGAGGCAATGTGCTTCAGTTGGCCCATCTAGGAAGCAGGGGCAGCGACAGTGGCTCCTGAGGACTCGATACAGCAAATGACTAGAATGGAGAATTGTTTCTGCTCTGCTAGTATTCCTGCAGTAATCATCACCCCATTCAGTAGTGCCTCCAAAGCTGGGTGAGGAGGTAAGCCCACATGGGATGGAGCCCAAGAAGAGCATCTGATCTCCTGAGTGCAGCACACTTATTTAGAAGTTCATGACCATTCAGGCTAAGGGCCTGCCCGTGTTTGCCAGCATGTCAGGCTGCCAGTCTTGTTTGCATAGTTGGTTTGCATGGCAAGCACTGCTCAGGCCCACAGAAGGTAAATGCTGGCTCTTGTGGTTGCTGGAGTTCTTACATTCATAGAGAGGGAACCTGGAGCTTCAGGTGCTAGGCATTCTCCCTCTCCCTATGCAGCGAAATAAGGGGAGACTGGGGTGCAGAGAAGGGCCAGAGCCTGCATGAGAACACCTGCCAGACACTGGGTCTGCAGTTCGCTGACCCCAGCTCAGAAATCCTTGAGGGACAACCGCCAGCATTTTTCAGGTTCAAAGTTGGGAGCTTTCCCGTGAAGATTTAGGAAAGGGCTATGAGTGATGAGCGTCTCTTCTGGGGTTGTGCCCTCGGTGTGTGTTTCCTGGGTGCACGCATACCCCCAATGTATATCTGTTCTCATCATATTTTTAGTGTGTGCGAAAGGCCCCAGTGTCTGGGTCCTGTCTGTTTGTTTATGCTTTCAACTTGTTCTGTGGAAGATGTAAAGGCACTTACAAGGATACATAAAACTCAAGAAGGGCTATAAACTGAGAGTAGGAAAGAAAGAAAAATGAAGAACTAGGGGAGGGAGTAAGATGGAGCTGAGAGATACTGACAGAGGAAGTAAACAAGATGGCTCAGGCCTGAGTGCTCCTCACACACTCATTAGTACCCTTCACGTGGGTAGCTCCAGCTTGGCACCAGTGCCCATTGCCTTCTTGCTGCCTCAGACTCAGGCCTTCTGATCAACCTGCTTCAAGGACTCAGGTGGCAAGCCCAGTGTCTCCTGGGACCTGGCTCAGAGGCCACTGTTGACCATGCCGTGTCCTTACTCCTACCAGGTCCCCCGCATCCTTAGGAGCCTCTCCAGCAGTGTGCTCCACAAGATGGGCTAGGGCTGTGATCTTCAGGGCGCCCTAGCCTTCCAGAAGCTGCAAAGCCCTGCTGCTTAAAACATCACACATGATTTAAGGTGACTTGGGAACTCATCTTAAGGTATGCTTGGGAGACCCATAGAGCCTGACCCAGGCCTGGGGCTGCCAGTGACAGGCGTCCTCCATGAGTCTAAATGGAATATATAAGTGGGATCTGTACATCTCTGCTTGGTGCTGGGTGCGAATGAGGTAAAGTCAGTGTGTGTGACAAAGTCAGTGCTTTTCCCCCCCTTCATTTTTATTTCTTTTTATTTTTTATGTGTATAGATGTTTTGTTTGCATGAATGTCTGTGTACCCCCTGAATGCCTTGTGCCTGTGGAGGCCAGAAGAGGTGGATTTCCTGGAATTGGAGTTACAGCCAGTTGTGAGTTGCCATGAGAGTGCTAGGAGTTGAGTCTGAAAGAGCAGCAGACGCTCTTAACCACTCAGAAACCTCTCCAGCCCCAACAGGTGTGCTTGAAGCTGTCTGTGGAGATTGATGTGGAGCAAGCACGTTGGGATGGCCTTACCCTATAGGGGTCTCTTTCTTTTTGAAGATTTATTTATTTATGCAAGTGAGTACTCTGTTTGCATGTCTGCCTGCATGACAGAACAGGGCATCAGATCCCATTATACATGGTTATGAGCCATCATGAGGTTGCTGGGAGTTGAACTCAGGACTCTGGAAGAGCAGCCAAGGCTCTCAACCACCAGGCCATCTCTCCAGCCCCACCAGAGGAGGGGGTCTCTTGACACAGTGTGGGAGGCTGCAGCCACCACGGCGAGGCTTGGCGCCATTCTTGCCTTTATGTCCTGCTGTTCTCGTGGGAAGATCTCATGATTTTATGATCTGGCAGCCTCTCTCATGATCAAGAGCTGTTACCGATGCTGTCATTGTTTGTTGACACTGTTAGCAGCAAGTCTTAATAGTAAAGGATAGCCCCTGAGACCAGAAAGTTGGCCTGTGGAGAACAGCCTGTGCAAAGAAGGTACCCAGGGCCGTGGAAGCAACCCTAGAAGGAGACCCCCACAAGAGTCCTCCAGCACCCTACATTATAACCGTCAGTCTTTGAGGAATGTTCAGAACAGCCAGGTTGAGGGGAAGGGATTGTATCTCATAAAGAGCAGGGCTGGAATTCAAATTCATGTGTCTAAACATTCTAGTGCATAGGTATGAGACATGGGAAATTTTAGCTTTGGACAGGTTCTGACCCAAATGGCACCTATAAGATGCCATTCTTCACCTCTAAGATGACAAACCAGCCATCCCTGTCAGATAGTTATGATGGAATGTATAAAAGGAAGCCTAACTAGGGGGCTCTTGGAGCAAGGTCTGTTTCTAACCACTCTGGAGTCCCTGAGGGACCTTCCCCAGCCCCTGTGCCAGTAAACCCTCTGTGCTGGGTTATACCTGTAAAATGGATGTCATGAAGGCAGAGGAAGCAAGTTCTGTCCTTTGCTCTATGGCCCCTAGAACCAGGCTTCAGGCCAAGCCTCCACCCCATCTCATGACAGAGTTTACAGGGGTGAATTGCTACTCACTTTAGGGGATGAGAAATGGACTTCTCTGATAAGATCTGGATAGCCAGGGCACTTCTCAGAGCCATCATTTTTGGATGAGGTCACAGTTTGGATCTGTGAAATAATTAGAAGCCTCCCCAGCTCACTAGGACCACACTGAGCCTCTGCCTGCCTGGATCCCAGACCCCTCCCAGCCTTCCCAGCACTGTGCTCCTAAGAGATCATAGAGAGACCTTACTCCAGTCCATTGTATAGACCCCTCAAGCATGAGGTAGAGACGAAAAAAAGATTAAAGAGACTAGGCAGCAAGGCAGTCATGAGGCCCAGTCCCTCCAGTTGGGCTGTCAGTGGGAGAAAGCTGATTGCTTCCTCTGAGGGCAAGGTCACCACTCGAGGTGAATGAGGGTGTACAGAGCAGACCAGACATGTCTGGCAGACCTGAGAATGGTGATGTACCCAGAGCCTGGCAAGGATGATGGTTCTGAGAAGACCCGTGCCACAGAGGCATACTTTCATGGTTGCTAGACAATTTCTCTGGCTCCCAGACCCTTGATTTCTTCGGCAGTAAAATGGGAATAGTAAACGTGGGATTATTAAAGGGACTGGGGGGTTATACACCAAGCCCTGTCTGGATGCACAGAGGGCCTTGTCATCACTGTCATTGTCCTTCTGTGCCTGCTAGAATTCCCATGGGAAGAACTGGGTGGGAGGCAATGGGAGAGAGTGCAGCCACGGTGGGTGGCAAGGGGCCGCAGATGCCGACACAAACAATCTGTTTCCCATAAACATGGGACCCACACCAGCCGGCCGCCACCGTGACTTCTATGAGTTGGGAAAGTGCGGGTATGTTTACTCGCACTCCCCCGTGCCAGCTGGTATACTGGGCACAGCTTCCCTCCCAGCTGCCTCCACAGCCGGCAGCTCCCAGCTCAGGGAGGAAGGTGTGAGCAGGGGCCCCTGGATCTTGCCTACAGTTTGGTTCACCTCGGGCTTGCATCACTGATGCTTTCCCAAGTCAAATGTGGAAGACAAGGGGTGCTGGGAGTCTCCGTGGCAGTTGGTCATGTGACTGGACTGGGTTGGAACTGGTTTTCCTGCTCTTCAAGCTCCATCTCTCCAGGGACCCCTGTCTTGAGTTTAAACAACATGCGTCCCTCCAGTGGGGTCCGAGTCCTTTCCTCCTACAGCCCAGCTGCCTTGTTGGCATCTCAGCACACTCCATACAGAAACATGCACATTGTAGGTAGGGGCAGCTGCATGGGCTCTGTGGTTGGGCCCATGTCCTAGGGATGCTGAAATATGTGTGTTTCAGGTTTTCTGCTCTGTGAACATGTATGAATTAGGCATAGCAGCAGGGAGACACATCTTCCCCTTGAGGTTAAGATAGATGCCCACTGTAAAGGCATTCCCATGCCATGGCATCTTCCCCTTGAGGTTAAGGTAGATGCCCACTGTAAGGACATCACTTGCCTCCAGGCCCAGTGGAGAATTTTGAGTCAAAGAATGGGGGGATCTTGAAGGTAAGGGCTCAGAGGTGCTACCCAGGTTTTTATTAGCAGCCACTTAGTGGTCCATGCTGGAGCTATAGCTTGTGACCTTTTATATAGGTCATGAGTCGCTTTGGCCATTAGAATTCAATATTGAGATACACTAAAGTATAATCTCTCCCCCCACTCTTCATGGGCCGTTTGGGAGAGATTACTATCTTTGTAGTAGGGAAAACCATAAAGTTTCTCTCTTAGCGATGGAGAGACAGCTCAGTGGTTAAGAGTACTTGTTGCTCTATCAGAGGACCTGGGTTCAATTCCCAGCACCCACATGACAGTCCACAACCATCTACAACTCTAGTTCCAGGGGACCATTCTCTTCTGGCCTCTGTGGGCACCAGGAACACACATGGTGCACAGATGTGTGTGCAATAAAACACCATACACATAAAAAAATTCAAATTTCTCTCATCTCTTGCTCATTCCCAAAACATCCCCTCAGTACTAAGAGAGCCAGAATGTAGGTAAAATTTAGTCATACACTGAGTGTCACCTAGGCATAAGGCCATGGGAATACTATCATCCAATTATGGCAGCCTGGAGCCAAGCCACTGTGTTGGATAACTGTAGGTGATTCCCTTAGCCTCCTTGACAGCTGGGCTCACAATAGTTCCCATGACAGAGAACTTGTTACTTGCCAAGCAATGCTTCCAGGGTTGGGGAACCCTGGATGTAAGAATGTTCCTTTAATTTTCCTGCGGTGGGATATGTTCCTCTGTCACAGTACCCCTAGGAACCCTGGAGAAAGGACCTCTGATTTTGGAACTGGGTGGTGGAAGCCAAGACTTCCCATATAGGATACAGGCTTCAGTAGACAGTCAAGTTTACCAAGGCTTTAAAGTTAGTGTGGGACGGATGTGGCGGTAAATGCCTGTGATTACTACACGATCATGAGTTAGAGGGCAGTGTGTGCTACAAAGTAGCAAGGACCCTGTCTCAAAGAATAAACTGAATAAATAAATAAAGTCCATTTAGAAATCCACAGTTCAGAGGAGCAAAGGCAAGGCTGCACCCAGGAATGGTCTCTCCTTCCTCTGCTTGGATGTAGGGTGGGACTTACAGGGAGAGGGATCTTCCTTGAGCCACCCTGGGGAAGTTGTCTCAGGCTGGTCCCAGCCTGGCTAGGAAGATTTTTTTGGTTTATTGTTTTGTGTTGGGTTTTGTGTCTTTTGAAAAACAAGAGATTGAGTCTTTTTATGACATGGATTTTACAGCGTAACGAGGCAGCGTAATTTCCCATTCTCAGCGGCAAGTGCACTTTTTACACTAATTGCATAATTAGACATAATGTACTAATTGCAGTAATGGATGACAGTCAACTAAACTTTAACTTTAAAAACAGGGAGGCGTTGCTGGGGGTGGTTGGGGCACTTTATTCCCCCTCCCTGGGTTTTGTGAAGGGGATGGGGAAGCCTGCCTTCTCAAGCTCTTAGAAGCTTCCTTTTAGAGCCCAAACCAAGGAGCCACTGGGTCCTTCTCTCTTGCCCAAGCTCAAGCAGCATATGTCACAAATGTGGGGTGCCCCTCGGGAATGTGGGCTGTGTAGGTAGGGCAGGGCCAAGAAAGGTAGTGCTCTCAACACAAGAGGGCCGTGTCCTCACCTACTGAAGAAAGTCCTTCCCTGTACCTCATGCAAGACTGGCTACATCTGTCTGTGATCCCCTCTAGACAGGGTGTTCCCCAATCTATTCAATATGAAGGTGAATTAACTGTCACGCAGTGTCACAGTATACAGACCCTGATTGTGACAATATGCCATATATAGCTGACTCATTATGGAATGATGGCAGTTGACTGATGTGAGCAGGTAAGGAAGCCTGGAACTGAGTGGCACAGGCCAGTGCCCAAGCACTAACTGTGTTCTGAATGGCACACACCAGTGCCCAAGCACTAACTGTGTTCTGAGTGGCACACGCCAGTGCCCAGGCACTAATTGTGTTCTGAGTGGCACATGCCAGTGCCCGAGCACTAACTGTGTTCTGAGTGGCACAGGCCAGTGCCCAGGCACTAACTGTGTTCTGAGTGGCACACGCCGGCGCCCAGGCACTAATTGTGTACTGAGTGGCACATGCCGGTGCCAAAGCACTGTGTTCTGAGTAGCACACGCTGAGTGGCACACACACATGCCCAAGCAGTGTGTTCTGAGTGGCATACACACATGTCCAAGCACTGTGTTCTGAGTGGCACACGCCAATGCCCAAGCACTAACTGTGTTCTGAGTGGCACACACACATGCCCAAGCACTAACTGTGTTCTGAGTTGCACCCACACATGCCCAAGCACTAATTGTGTTCTGAGTGGCACACACACATGCCCAAGCACTAACTGTGTTCTGAGTTGC
>LOEQ01003061.1:319367-339004 GCA_001685075.1 Bramus lutescens | reverse complement strand
AATGGGCCAGGCAGTGTTTAAATGAATACAGTTTCCATGTAATTATTTCGGGTATAAAGCTAGCCAGGCAGCTGGGAGCTGGGACGAAAAGCAGCCTGCGCTCCTATTTACAACACGGCACCATTGTAGTTGCCTCTCAGGCTATGTAGAAGATAGCAACATCTGGTTTTTTAAGAAAGGAAGAAATCTTGGTATGCCCTACAACATGATTGAGCTGAAACTCATCATGCCAAGTGAAAGAAGCTGGTAACAAGGGCCACGTGTGTGATCCTATTTCTATGAAATGTCAGTAAAGACAAATTCACAGACATGGAAAGCTAGCTTACTGGTTGCCAAGGGCTAGTGGAGAGAAGATAGGGCTAGTTGAAATCAAGGTTTCTTTTGATAGTGATGAAAATATTCTAAATTTAGATTATGGCAGTAGTTGCACAACTCTAATTATACTAAGAACCACTGAAATGCATGTTTAATGTGACTAAATTTGCTATGTCAATTAAATCTCAATAAAGCAATTTTTTAAAAATTAGCACATCCATCCACAACTATGGCCAGGGTCAAGTCAAGAGAGCTAGCCTAGATCCTCCATATCTAGACCCCAATAAAGAATGAGTCCCCTTTTTCCAGTAGCTGGACCCCACTGTCCCTCACAGGACCCTGCCTGTGTGACCTAGGTGCATGCAAGAGAGTGGGGATGGCCTTCTGATTCGAGGAAAAATGGGTTCTAAGGACCACCCAACAATTAGGAACCCAGCAAACCCATAGCTGTACCTAGAGAGCATAGTCTCGCCTGATTTGGGGGATCTCCTGGTCACAGATAAGGAAAGTCAATTAGAAGACAGGCTGCCACCAAAGGGGCAAAGCCAGGTACTAGCTGGAGGGGTCAAATGCCTCTGCCTACCGGTATTATACCATGTGCTCACTTACCCAGCTAGCACACCGCACCTGTCCACTGCCCCTCCCAAATGTGTCCCTTTTCGTCTTGTTCTCTGTCTCCTTGCCCCTCCCTCATCCCAGACCCTTAGTTTGCACACTGCTTCCTAGTTTTCCTGCCCCCCCTCCCCCTTTACAGACTGTGCCTGCCTTGCTCAAACTTTTTTTTTTAGATAAGGTTTTAGTATGTCGCCCAGACTAGTCTCACACTCCCAGTCTTCTTACCCATGCCTCCTGAGCTGGGATTACAAACACATACTACCCACACCTGGCTGGCCAGCCCAAATTAGTGTTGACATCAGGTATGTGTGGGAAAGGTCACGTTCAGGTCTTAGGGGGAGTCGTGCACAGACTCAAAACGGGTTTTCCTTGGTAGAGGCTGGACTGTGCTGAAGGATGACCCTGCCAGCTTCCCAGAACCCAGACCCCGCCATCCTCCTCAGAAACCATAGTCTTGATTCCCTACCCCCCTTAACCCAATACTACAAGAACAACCAACCCTAATAGCAGAGGGGGTTGGGGCATAGCCACAGGCTTGGAGTCTTGTTTAACTCTAATCCTGTACCCCACATACTCATCCCTGCCTGAGAGACAGGACAGATATCTGCCTCCTTCCCACAGAGTTGACAGCACCAACCTGTTCCCTGGTACACAGTCAGAGCCAAATAGAAAATGACTTTCAATGGAAGAATAATGGGAAAAGGCACTCACAACGTGGTCAGTGGATCACGAGTCATTCTTATAGCAACCCCAAAAGGAAATCTTTGCCCCCTTCCTCTTACAGAAGGGGACACTGAGGCTTGGAGGTGTCAGAACAGGACACAAGAGAGCCAGAACTTGACCGCAGGTCTTCCTGACCCGGATCCCGGCCCGTGGCCCCCACAGTCCTTGCCATCCCAGCACCTCCTTATGTTGCAGTCTGATTCCAGGCTCACCCTACATCTCCCCAAGACAGGACTGCCTAGCCCTTAGTTCAAATTGTTAAAAGTAAGCTTTGAACTTCATTGTTTTAAATTTGCTTTTAATCAAGTTCTGCTCCTTTTTCTTCTTTCCCACATATGTGTGTAGCCTGAGTACAAATGAGGAGAAGGGCCTGGGGGGGCTTGCCTCCCACCCCCCATTCCATTGCTCCTCCTTCCCTGGATCCCGCCCAGTAATCCAATTTAAAACCCTTGATCTGGTCTTGAATCTTAATTTGGGGCTTGCAAAGAGAGAGCGGAGACCTGTAGGACACAAGATCAATATATTGTCCAATCAGCGTCCATCAGATGTTTCTTGACCGAAGTCAAGAGTCAGAAGAGGCCAGCCCAGGGTCTTGCAAACACAAGCAAGCAGTGTTCTCAGGTTCAGAAACCATGCTAGTTTCTCTGCTTTGGGCATGTAGAGGGCACCGAAAACTTCAACCACCCAGGGAGACAAGGCCTTTCAGCCAGGGCTTTTTAGGGCCTTAAGCCCCAGAAGGAACAAGAAGGTGCCTGAGTCCTGTGGTTCAGCATGAGGACTCAGGCAGATTTGAAGCACAATTGTCATGTCCCCGTCCTCTCAACGGAGACCCCTACACACAACCTCCCTCTCAGGAATGTCGTTGTTATGATCCCAACTCAGTGTTGTCACCTATGTTCACTCATGGCCAACCGTGTGCTGCTGCAGAAAGTGCAGGGAAGGACAGGCATGTTCCTACCTTCACATACCAAGACCATTCCATCTCAGGTCCTAACTTCCTTCTCTGTGCCTGTGTGCCAGTTACTCAGGAGGCCAAGGGAAGAGGATTGCTTGAGTTCAAGAGTTCAAAACCACCTGTCAACATCAAGGGGCCATATCTCAGCAGCACCAACTAAACTAAGGACCTGAGCACCCTCCCTGCCCAGTACCTCCAGTTTCACAACCCCAGGAGCTGTCATTAATAAAGGACAGTGTCCTTGAAGGCTATGTTGCTTGCTACCCATCTCTGGCACCTTTGCCATGTGGCTTAGAGAAGAGGTCGTGGATAAAGAAAGAGATAAGCTCATAGGCAGGGCTAAGGGCATGATGGCTTAGTGAACTAACTGCCAGAGAATGGGAATGCCAGGGCCCCGGCACTCACAATATGGCACCGAGGCCAAAGCAGACTACTGAGAACGTCAGTGTGGATACTGGCAGCCTGCTCCAGGAAGTCCTTTTGCCTTCCAACTCAGACAAGCTGGGGGCAGTGGCAAGGCCTGGCTGAGACTCCAGAATCTAGAAACTCAGGCCATACAAACTGACAGCGCCTTCAAATGTGCCACCATACGACCATGTAGCATTAGCTGTCTACAATAGAACAGGCCTGGGGAAAAAGAAGATGAGGCATTGGCTTTCTCTGACAGGACCTTGGTCTGTGATGATCTAGTGACCTTGGACAAATCCCTGATCCCTCACTTTCTTTCATAGACGATGAGTGTCCCTCCCAAAGGCCCCCACAAGACTCCCATGGGTGGGCAGGGGGAAGTGCAGCCCTAGCCTCAGATCTAGGGGTTCCAGTGGGCAGCACCCCCACCACCAGTGTCCTCTGGGGAATTAGCGTCATTTAAAGAGTAAAATTAAAAACCCTTCTGAGTGTGGTCGCCCTGCTTTTGCTGCTAATGGCCACTTAACCCAATTTGCTGACGCATGTTGGCAGTGTGGCTGGGTCTGTTCAGGAATGGAGCTCTGAGTGGGTGTTCAAAGGGACTGGAGGTAAGGCTGGAGCCTTGAGGACAGGCTACTCTGTTAGGAAAAGAGGGTTCCCTTCAGTTCAACTGCTGCTTCTTTTCCAAAGCTTCAACCCCAGGGGCACTTTGAACTGGATCAGCCTTTGCGGGGCCAGCTCCGAGCACTGGGGCATGTTTGGTAGTACCCTTGCTCTCTACCCACTAGATGCCAGTAGCACCCCACTCTCACAGTGTGTCTCCACCTACCTCCTAGTGTTTCCTGGTCAGGTGGCATAAGCCATGTGACAGTAATGAATAGAGGCCCCACAGGCAGCGGGGGCATTGGGGACCTGAGAGATGTACAGATGGAACAGGGCAGCCTGAGCAAGAGAAAAAATCATTTCTTCCAAAGGGGCAAAGAGGAAAGGCTGCCTGGAAGAGGCAGCAAGAGGCCAGTTCAGCTGGGTCTGGTGGTGCATTCATTGATGAGCGTTCAACAAATAGGTTGGTCCTGAGCAATCCAGGCCATGAGTCATCTGCCAAGGCCGGGCTTGCCTTTGTAAGCATTTGCGGAACAGATGCTGAGCTGTGGCTCTGGATTCTGCGGGAGCTCAGCTTCGGGGGTCGGACTCCAGTTCCGGGAAGCTCAGAACAGGCATAGTAATGGCAGGCTGACAGACAAGGGAGTCTGTAGCACCCGTTGCCTCTGCCCACCCTTCTCTGAGCAATTAAAAGGTGTTTATGTGGGGCTGGCAGTGGCTTCTGCCTCCCTTCCATTACAAACATTAAGAGATCTTGACCCTTCCACTTTCCCGCTCTTGAAAAGAACTGAGACACGTGGAGCCAATTAGGCACACGCGTAGGCGCCAAGGGCCTAAGCAGCTTTTTCTCCCTGATTGCGGCGTTTACAGCTGATTATTCTCCCCCTCACCCAAACAGTGCTGCTTCCTGGCAAGGTGCCACCCAGAGGAGCCTGCTGGGGGCCCCTGGGGACAAGCATGCATTGGATTAGTGAATGGACATCTATCAAACACCTTTCACGTGTGTGGCCAGAGAGAAGGGTGGGCAGGAATGGCAGAGCCCAGGTAGCCTTGAGGTTTTTCTTAAGTCGCCATGGAGTTCAGGGAAGGGTTCTCAGAGGAGGTGGCCTGAATGTGTGAAGAAACTGATGACCACTCTCCACACACCTGAGCATCCTTGTCCTTGGAGTCAGTCAGTATGAGCAAGAGAAAGACACTGTTCCCAGTGGATATGAGTGTGGAGCCCTCCTTTCCTACTTTCATCCTTGTTGGATGGCCCGGAGATCCCAAGATCCTCTAGAGGACCAGGCTGTGCTGGTGGGGCCAAGAGCTAGTCTCCCTGGGTCATTAGGGGACTGTGCAGGTATAGTATGCCTGGGGCATAGCCAAGGGGTCCCAGAGTCTTATCAATCCTTCATCTTTACCCACCCAGCTGACTCAGACCTATTGAGCCTCTAGAAAGGTCAGTCACCATGTCTGTTTGGAGCTGGCCTCTGGTCTCAAGTTGCCTTTGTGCAATAGGGTCTTCTCCTGGGATCCCCAGAGAAAAGGGTCTGAAAGAGCCACTGCCATTCCCCAGCATCTGCCAATCAAAGGGAGGGGTTGATGTTTGGGGTGCAATATCCCTAAGGGCTAGGAGACAAAATACACACTGTAGCCAAGTTCTCCCAGGGGTTTAAGGTTAGAGGGAAGGGGCTGATGGCTTGAATGTATTGGGCCAGGAAGCAACATTGCCCTGACTCAGGGGCAGGGCCAGCTAGATGAAGGAAATGATCCCTGAGCCCACGGAGGAACACTGAACTCCACTCCCAGACAAGGCCTAAACTCAGGGGGAGAATCCCCTCTACTTATGCCTACTCTTCTGGGACCGGTGGGGGTAGGGAGTCCTAGCTGGAAAATGGAGATCTTAGGAGGCAGAGGGAAAGGACCTACAGGTGCCACAGGGACAAGCCAGACTAATTTAGGATCGTAGAAGTGAGAAATTTAATTGAGTTTTAATAGCATGTGGCCCTTTGTTCTGAAATCCTGTGTGTGAGGGTTGGGGAGGGTAGCAGTGTGCCAGCCAGGCTGATCCTGATCCTCTAGGTCCCAGATTTCAAGGAGACATGGGGTGTCGGTGTACAAATATAGCCATCATGGAACTGAGAAGTCTAAGATGACAGCCTGGAGGAGGTGGCAATTTAAATCGAGTCTTAGGAGACAGGAGGAATTGTCAAAGGCAAAAAAGAAGGGTTATCTCAGCAATGTCTAGTCCAACACCAACCTAGTAAGGGGTGTGAGCAGGAAGTGCAGCCTGTGCCTCAGTTTCCACTGCAGGGAAAAGGCAATGTGACAGAGGTGACGCTAGAGATAGAACTCACTGCCTGATCTCTAGGATGCTTAGTGCACATCCTTAAGCATGGTCTGCTCTCAAAGCATGCTCTAGGAGCAGACTCTCACCCAGTTTTCTGAGCTTCAAACTCTGCAATAGACAGCAGCTCCCTGGTGACAGTGGGTACCTATGGGAGAAAGTACTGGCTCAGCAGTTGGTGTCACTGCTCTCGGGGTGGTAGACACCACACAGGGTTAGTGAGAAGGCCAGGTGATTGGTTATCAAGTCACAGGATTCTGGGAGCTTCAGGTGCCCTGCTTCAGCTTCTGATAGTGAGTAGCAAGTACTTACCTGTCACATTCAGTGTGCATAGGCCTAAGGGGGTACAGTCTGCTGAAGGGGACAGTGTTATGATCCATGGCACAAAGTATGGAACTTGGGACTAAGCCTAGGGGACCTGAGAAGAGGAGGACTTAGCTAGGGAAAGGAGAACACAGGAGTAATATAGAGGGAACACAGAAGTTCAGGGACCAGAAGTAGCCCTTCAGCCCCACCCAGTCAACCCTCCCTCTTCTGGGGACTTAACAAGGAACCCCATTCCCGACTTGAACCTCCAAGGCTCCCGGTGTTCAGGCTGCACAGTGCTTTCTGTGTTCTGGCCCAGGCCCTGAAACTGGTGTTTGGGAGGCTAGTCACGGTTGCTGGCCCTTTGTTGCAGCCTCCCTGTGTTTGCCCACTCTATTTCTCAGCGAATAGGAGTTGTCCGATGTTTGCTGTGTCAACACCAGCTGGAGCCCCGCTATGGAGATGGCTGAAGACATGAGGCCGCATCCTCCAGCAGCCCAGGGACCTGGGGTTCAGCCCTTACCTGGAAAGATCAGGGTCGGTGAACTATTGGATATCTCCTCACCCACATACCATGCATTTGTCCATAAGAACGCCAAGTACGATGAGGCAGACAGCTGGAACCAGGGAAAGCAAGTTCCCTGGTACACAACCAGGTCTTCTAAGCAGAGGCAGTCTTCAAGGCTTTGAAGCTAAGTACAGGATCCCCCAGCACTTTATTCAGGGTCCCTCTGACCTCCCATAACCCCAGGCATCCTCCTCCTGTGTGTCCCCAGTCACCAGGTCCAGCAGCTTAAAAGAGGCCTAAGCATCAGGCAGGTGGCCAGATGAATAGACAGGTAGTAAGGCAGGAACAAGGCAAGGGACAGAGACTCCATGACTCCAGGAGGCCTTAAACCAGGGAAGCCAAGTCCATACAGGAACTACATAATCCTGAAACAGTGGGAATGAGCCACTGTGTGGGGGAGGGTGCTGAGACTTGCTCTCAAAAACATGGAAACAAAGGACCAGAGAGCAATGAAGAAGCAGGTTTTCCAGTAATGCCTTAGAGAATGACTCTCTGGGAACAATCCTCCAGGGCAGGACAAGGCCACTGGATGGAGACAGGTAAGGTCACTCACAGCCACAACATGGCTATGTCAGCCTCAGAGCCTTCTGCTTGGCTGCCTTACCTGTGAGACAGGTGCTAAGATCCATCCAGTGGGTTTACTGGGTGGTTCCCTCTGAGTGAGACAAAACTGTCAATGTGCAGACTCCTGGATGTAACACAAATTCTAATTGGTCTTAATAATAAAAACCTGGAGTCAGATATTGGGGTAAATGCTGAAAGATCAGAGAAGTAAAGGAGCCAGCCACTAAGGAAACTTTTTAAGTCTGCCAAATCCTCAGACCAAAGGGGGTAAAATCCTGTCTCCATGAATCTTCAGACTGAATCCTCAGACCGAATGCGGTGAACTCCTGTCTCCTCCCACCATATATTCCTCTCTCGCCCAGCCATATCCCTTCCTGTCTCCAACTCCCTAGTTCTGGGATTAAAAGGTGTGAGCTGCCACTACCACCTGGCTTTGTTTCTCTTTTAGACTGGATGAATCTTGTATAGTCCAGGGTGGCCTTGAATTCACAGAGATCCACCCACCTCTGCTTCCGGAGGGCTGGGTTTAAAGGCCTTCGCCACCACAGCCTGGCCTCTATGGCTAACTTGTGGCTAGCTCTGCACTCTGATCTTGAAGCAAGCTTTATTTGTTAGATTACAAACTTATATCACCACACTTGGAGGAGGGGCCTGGCTTTTTCTGGCCTGTGAACTCCTAGATGGGTCTAACAAGGTGAATCTCTCTCTACTGCAGTTTTCTTTTAGATTCTTTGGAAAGGTGTCCCAGTTGCTTGGAAGCCAGAAAGGTGACCCCAAGGTCAAGGCCGGAGAAAAGGAGGCAGTTTGCCCCTCAGATTGCAAGGCAAACATTCTGAAAGAGGAAAGGAAGATGGCACGGAGATAGATGCCTGAGCTCTGGAGTGGTCTACCCAGTCTCCCAACACAGGAAGTGGGGGTACTCAAGGAAAAGAAGAGGCCATTCTGGGTGTCAGGAGAGGCGCTGGGGGCCTGCAGCCTTATGTGGAAGAGTGGAGGAATCTCAGGATCAGGAAAGGCAGAAAGGGTGGGTTGACTGCATTGGTTAAGGAGGTGGGAGCCAGGGACACTTCCTGCTGCTGACATGTATGACGGGAGTGGGCTGTAGAGTGAAGCCCAACCCCCAAGAATCCAAAGGAATTGTCAGGAAGTGGGCAGCACTTGCTGCCTTTCTCTTACTCACGGTCTTCACATGGTCACTTGCCACAAGTCTGGAGCGTGTGGACTGTAACAGTAGGAAGCTTCCAGGCAAGGGTGGTAAAAGCATGGACTCTGTCAAATTGCAGGGTCTTGGGTAACTTCATGGTGGGTACACGCTTTCCTGCCTGCAATTTAGCAGGGCCGTCAGATCTACTGAGCTCTGGCTTCTAGCCAGCTTTTAGATAGACTCCAGGGTCCCAGCCACTTAGAAGAGTTGGGGCCAAGGGGTAAGCCATAGTCTATGGACAGTAGTGACAACCTAGATGTGTGAGTAATTCACTAATTCAGGGGACCACTGCCCCTGTTCTCCCAGACTCGGCAGGAGTACCAAGTTCCATGTCTCCAGATAACCCCAGCCTTTCCCTGCCACTCATGTGCACACCCGGGCTTCCTTTTATCAAATATTCCTCTGCTAATCTCATCTCCCTGTGTGACTACCATGTAATTAGTTCATTTTGCAAACTATTGCATCTGTCATAGTGTCCCCTTCACTTTCTCCTCTCCCAGTAAAGGGTGGAAGGGGTAGAGAGAGACCCCTGGGGGTAGAGACATCTCATAGGTTAGCTTTGGTCCCATTTCCTCCACACAGGGCCCCACAAGCAATGACACCCCCCATACATCCCAGCCCAGCCTGGTAAGTAGAAGAAAATCAGTGGGTGAGGCCTGAAGATGTCAGAGCCCTTCCTGCGCCAGGAGAAAAGGACTGCACAGGCCTCACCCTGTCCCTTCCCAAGAGTATCCACCATTTTATTCACCCCCAGGCACTGTCCAATTGCAGGACTCACACTAATAAAATACATGGTGTTGTTCCCGCCCACAGCCCAGCTTGTGATAGACAAGTGTATAGTAGCCAAACTGGACATAAGTAGGCAGAGGTGATGGATCTCTCAGGCAGGGGCTCCTTGGAGCCATCAGCTATGGACAAGATACATGCAGAACTTTACAGTGGGTTGCATGTCCCTAGGCCTTGGCTAGGCATAACAGCTCCCAACCAAGCCTCAAGCCTCATCTTCCTGGGATCAGAAATGGCTGGGGCTAGGCAGAGGGAGCAGTCCCTACTTTAAGCCAATTGGTTGATTTTTGTGTTGATACTGCTTTAAAACAGGGTCTTACTAGGTAGCCCAGCTGACCTCCAACTGAAGCAATTCCACGTCAATCTCCTGAGTGTTAGTAATGTTAACGTGTGCTTTCATGCCCAGCTTTAAGCTTTTATTCAGGACGGTCCCTGGCTGGCCACCAGTGCTGAGCCCTGCATTCCCATCCCCCAATGGAGAACTTAGGCTGCACAGGACCCAGCCCACTGATGCTGTGCAGTGCGCAGGGCAACTGGAAGAACTGGCTCAGAGCCTTAGCTGGCATGGCCTACTTTTCCACTCCCCCGCCCCTTGTCTCCCCGCCTTTTCTTGCTGTGATTCCCTCAGGATGTGAATTCTCTTAAACTTTTAATCAAAAACATTCTCCTTTCTCCCTTCAAGGTTTACTTCCCTGTGATTTTCCTCTTAGAAGGCAGGATAGGCAAAGCCAAAGAGTGTAGGTCAGGCCTCTCTGGGTCTCAGTGGTGGATTCTGGGAACCAGACCCTAGCCCCAAAGAGGATACCCCCAGATATGGCTTCCCAACTCTGCCAGGGGAATAATTTCTAAGGATCTGAATGTCATGTTCAGAGTGGAGATTTGGGGGCCTTGTGTGTGGACTACCACATCCTGCATAGTCACTCAGGGACACAGCATGTACCCATTAAACAGACCAGGACTTCCCTGAGTAAAGGGCCTCCTCCTTCTCTGTGAGGGGTGCTGTTAGTTGTGGTGGCCTCAAGGTCATATGTTAATCCATGGGTTGCAAGCTAAGGAAGTACCTACCAAGCAAGTTACAGCCCAGGGCTGGTATCATGGGTCTCAAGGTCACCACTTAGGTCACTGAAGCATCACATGTCAAATTCCCAGCTCAGACTCAGGGGCACATTGTCAGATCTTGGCTCACAAGATCAAGGCCCCAGGGATGCTGGAGATGCAGGTCCTTGACATCGGGGAACCAAATCAGAATCTGTAATTATAGAACTGGAGGGGGCTAGTTCAGCTCTTTCTTCTAGCTGACCTGTCAGTCTGTGCCGACCCTAGAGAGAGATGCCGCCGTGTCTCCAGCTCCCTGCTTCACAATTAGAAGTGTTCGAACGTTCTTCATTGGGTCAAACCATGTTTGTGTTTGCTGAACCCTAAGCAGTTCCTGAGCTGCATTTCTAGAAAATTTTGGTATAGATACTCTCCATCAAAAACTCTCCCTATCACAGGAAATAGAATTGAGTCTCCACCACCCATATCCCTAGTATTTCTCCACACCTCCACAAGGTGTCATAACTCACAGATTTACCCAGGGATATCCATGTATTACCCTGAGATGCTCCCGATAGGTTATATTTTTCCACCCTCAAGGCAGAGGCCATCCCCATGTAAACCCCTGCATGCGTAGAAACTCAGAATTCAAGCCAGGCAGGCCCCAGCCACAAGAGGAACAGAGGCATTACCAAAAGATTGCATGTCTGTAGGTGATCTCTTCCCTCCACCTCCCCTTCCTCCTCCAGCCTGAAGCAGTGGCAATAGATATCGCCAGGAGGCCCCAGGGAAGGAACCTATAATGGATGTGCAGCCCTATGGAGCTAAATTCACACACACACACACACACACATACACACACGCACACGCACGCACGCATCTTCTAGACTGTCCTCGCCATCCCTCCTGAGAAACCCTGCGTGCCCCTGCTTAATAGACCCTGAGACCACCCCAGCTAACCTGGGAATGAGTGCTAAGGGAGATGTCACCACAGGAATAGAGAATAAAAGAAACCTGTGGGCCATTTAGGAAAGGCAGAAACCAAACATGGCAGGAAATGCCTGCAGTACCAGAACTTGAAAGGTAGAAGCAGGACAATTAGAAGTTCGGGGTCATCCTCGGCTATATAATGAATTTGAGGATAGCCCAGGCTATTTATTTATCAATAAATAAATGAACAGGAGCTGAGGAGATAGCTCGGTTGGTCAGATGCTTGCTGTGCAAGTGTGAGAACCTAAGTTCAGGTCCCTGGCACCCTTGTAAAAGGCCAAGCATGGTGGCACATACCTGTAATCCCAGCATTAGGAAGGTGGAGACAGGAGGATCATTGGAGCTTGATAGCCAACCAATTGGTCAGCTCAGGGTTACATAAGAGACCTTGTCTCAAAAAAGCAAGGTAAAGAAAGGATTGAGAAAGATAGGCTTGCCCTCATGCCCACCCCTGACACACAAATATAAACACACAAAAAAATAAACAAACAAGAAAGGGAGGGAGGGGCACACAGAAGGGATTGTGGAGGAAGAGGTGGGGCAGGGAGAGATGACAGACAGGAGGAGCCCTGAACCTCAGACTCTGAGTTGAGGTCAGGCTCCTGAATCCTGCAGCCTCTTGGGGAAGGCGAAGATTACTGTTGAAGACCTGCTGAGCACTTGCTGTGTGCCTGTGCCAGTGGTCCAGCCCTGAGGAGCCCAGGCAGTACCTGCTTCCTATCCAGGTAAGCTGTGGCTCTAGGAGGGCAGAGTCTTAGGAAAGGAGCCTCTGTGTCCCCAACTCTGGCCTTGCCTCTTGCAGCACTGCCCTCTTCTTGCTCCTCTGTGAGAACCAACCAAGGATGGTGGTGTTCTTCCTCACACTGTGGCACATTTCTGTCTTCTCTGAACCCCATTATGCCAAGCTCTACTCATTATTAATCCCCTAAGCATGCTAGGAAAGTCCAGAGAGCTGGGAGAGGCGAGAAAAAGCACAGCTCTATCCCTTCAGGGTTCCTGCTGTGGCTGTATGGCATTGCACAAGTTTCCAGGTGGACTTGGTTTGGGTACCACCTAGACATGCAGATAAAACCCATGCCTACAGCCTCCATTTCCAGTAGGCCCCAGGCCCCACCATCAGCCCCAGCATTCCTTCTGCCTTCCCAGACACCTTTTCTCTTACGGCACGTCTCTTTAGCCCCGTCCTGTCTTCTTGTCCTCCACAAGCCCCTCTGCCTCCTAGGTTTGTTTTAATAGCTCATGACATTTCCAGCCAGGAAGCTCTCAAAGGTGGATTAAACCCTCAACCTCAAGAGGCTCAACCATGGCCCAAGGAAGGGCAAAGAGGAGCCAGGTCCCAGCTGACTTGAGAAAATCTGGCCCAAGGCTGGGGCTGTAGCACAGTGGTGAAGGGAGTGTCCAGCATGTGTGAGATTCTGAGTTCAGTCTCCAACACTGGGGTTGGGTGGGGGTACTGGTTCAAAGTGGGCTGTAGCCATAGAGTTACAGGTGTATGAAATGAGGGTACTAAGTTGAAGAGGCTCAGGTAGTGAGTGGAGAGGAATGAGATGAATAACGTTCTGGGCAGAAGGAATGGTCCATGCAGAAGGATAAGGATATGAAAATGTATCATAATAAACAGACATTCAGTGTCCCCTATCTCACACATGTCTAGGCAGCCAAGGCTCTTTTGTCCACCCATTCATTTGTTTATTTAAAAAATAGTTACTAGGCCCTGAGACCATTGTGACTGAAAAGAAAAAAAAAAATACCTCTGCCTTCCACAGTTAAGTCCTGTGAGAGGCTGAAAGAGGGACCCAATGTTAACATGGAGGCACTTCATAAGTCCAAAGGGGAATATGATGGAGCCCTAGGGAGGGTCTGGCAAGGTCTGGAGCCTGTTACCAGCAGTATGCTTTTATTTGGTATTTGATAGTTGGCCTTCAGAGGTTCTCATACATGAGAGGACCCATAACAATCCAATGGTAAAAATGGCCAAACTGCGCCTCTGGCCCTGGAGCGCAAGTCTCTGGAGCTCCTGCAACAGGAGTATAATTATACTGGAAAAGTTCTTCCATATCCAAATCCAACCTTGAGGTCACACAAGACTCGCACCTTTCTGCATAGCACCTCCTACAGCCTGATGGTTGAATTGCAGGCATTGGAGGCTCCTTTTGGGGTAGAGCCAGCCCTGGCTTGGCATGGTCAGAGTGATTGATACCTGTGTCCTTTTCAAGCCAAAAATACAACTAGGGACCCAGGGCATTTACTGGCCCTCAGTGTACCCCCTTAGAATGACAGCATGATTCCTAGCTTGTCTACCTCACTGGTCAATGTGAAATGAAGAGTACTGGCTCCTAAGCCCTGTGTTCCCTGGAAGACCTTTCTGCTAGGGGTACATAGAGCTCCCACCTTGTGTGGTAACGAGACCAATGGCTGGCTTTCCCTCCTCAGTGGCCCTGCAGCCATCCGTCACTTACAAATTCTCTTCATTTCTAAATAAAATGATTTGTTAATTTGAATGAGTGATCGCCACTCGTCCAAGCCTCTTTGCAGGCCCAGGAACAGCTTGTGGGCTCCTGGAGCCCCTCGCCGCAGGCCTGGTGCAGACTTGCAGGGGTTGTTTTCGATTTAAATGTGAATTGAATGAGGAGAAAAATGTTTCTCTTGGCAATTCCATAGGAGCTCGCTCTTCTGACAGATGTTGGAGTTTATTATCCCATCAGGCCTGCGTTTTGTTGAGCAGAATTGCTAATTATTTCAGAGGCCCGGCCACAGCCAAGAAAGAAAAGGAAGTAGCAGGCATGGCTTTGGGTCTGGGGCAGGTGCTGAGGCCAGAGGCCGCTATACACCCTCCTTAAATCTGTCGACATTGTGGAACAAGGCCTGCCCTGCCCACCCCTTGGTTTCTGTTGTGGTAGGTACTCTGGAGGAGGCAGTAAGGCCTTTGGTGCCAGCACTGCTTTGACCTTATGGCAAAGACTCTAGACCATGACATTTGGGATACGAATTGCTTGTGTTTAGTGGGTCCATGGGTGGCAGGTCCAGGGGGTTGGGGGAGAAAAATGGAAAGGACCCAGTATGTTTCTTCCTGTGTATCACCACAGTTGTCCTCTGGAAGGGCTTCACCTTGGCTGAGGTGTGTTTATGGAGTACATGTCTTTGGAACCACAGCTCTGTGCAGGCCTGTGGGAATCCCGTATGCCTAAGCCCTGTTTCAGGTCACGCAGCCTAGAGTGGCTTTGTGAATCTGGTGACTGTTTGTGTTGCAAGGACCTTTGCAGTATACTGCTTCTACCTCGTTTCTGCCCCTAACTGCAAGGGGAAGAGGCCTTGAAAGACGTATGCCCATAGGCATCTAGACCGCTGGAGGGATAGGCCAGTACTGGCCACGGTGCCGTTCAGATGCTGGCGAGCACCCCAGATTTCAATGGGCTCTGTGGTAATTTGAGTTAGGTAGGGGGTGGGTTTTGAGGTAGAAACCCTGACCTCTGGTCTATTCTGTCCTGGCCTGAACCTCACTGTGAGTGCACGCAGCCCGAGTCTGAATCCACTGAATTATCTCTGACACTGGTGGCATGGAGGCATGTCATTTCCCCTCAGTATCGTCCATGAACAGCCCCTTCCTTGTCCCACCTCCCCGTCCTAAGGCTCCAGACAATAGACTGGGTGTGCTGACTATCCCAGCCCTGCCAGCCAGGGATTCAACCCGGGCCCTCCCCCTCCTTACCCACTTCCCACCCCCTGCCCTAAAGCTCAGGCCAACTAAAGCTCAGCTTCCTGGGTTTACCATAAAGGCGACAGCAGCTGGGCAGGATTTTATAACCCTAATTAACACAAGATCCCCTGGGGTCTCAGCTCCTGAATCCTGATGCAGAGACCAGCAGAGCACAAAGCAAGAACGGTCCTTTGTGGAGCCAGGTAAGGGGGCTGGACAGAAGCTCAGCCTTTCCCTGCCCCACATCTCAGCCCCTAGTAACCCCCAAGTGGGAGACACTAGAGAATGGGGAGGGGTTCCCAGCCACCCTCAAGCTGAAATCGTGCCCGGCATCTCTGATTGACCGTGAGTCCCTGGGAACACATGGTCTCTCCTCCATATAAAACTCCACCTTGACACCCTTCCATTAAATAGGGCATGTTCAGAAGAGAAAATTGCTACTATTTTCCCCTTTTACTTCACTGTCATCAAAAATTGATCCCATATTGCATCCTTATTTCAAAGAACAAGCTAAAAAAAAATAAAAATTCCCACTCCTTAGAGCAGCAGCTGCATCAAGCTTCCCACCCCCACCCCAAAAAAAGAAAGGAAGAAAAGAAAACGTGACCCATTGCGGGGGGGGGCGCCTGCTAGCCTGGCTGAGGCTGTTTGAGCTACAGTGGCTTTGGGATGCACATGACCTGGGCTTGGGGAGGGCTGGGCACTGTGCAGGCAGAAGGAGTTTCGATCTGGTGAAATGTGGTAGAGAATGGGGTAATTGGGGGAGGTTAATTTGGATCTAAATGAAGCGATTCGTTATCTCAATAAGAAGCATCTCGTTTTCCAGGGAGACGGCTGCGCCTGCCAGNNNNGGCCTGCCTGTCTAGTCGAGGTGGTGGCTCGGCACAGGGCCCCACAGTCAGTCCAACTTCACCAAGCAGCCTCTCCTGCCTGGCTGCTGGAGGAAAGACAGTTTAATTGGGTTTATTCCTCAGTTCATTTGGCAACATGTAGAATTTTTTTTGTGTGTACAATATGAATAATAAAGACGGCAAAAGGAATAAGATAAGAAGCTGGGGCCAGGATCGGGCACCTGGCCTAGCTGAGTAGACAGGTTGACTCTGGGCCCCCTGAAAGCTAAGGGAGAGATCCAGAGTTTTGTATTCTAACCAGAGGAGATAAGGCATTCAGGTCAGTTCTTCTGGGAACCTAGTCTAGCTTGCCCAGGTGGTATTTGGGACTCAGAGGATGGTGTCCTCAGCTCTGTCCACTTTTACCTGGAGCAGGGGTTAGGGGCTGGCACCTTGGCTTCAGTGTGATCCCAGGCTCCACCAGGTGCTGCAGGCCGTCACGAATGCTGCTCACCCTGGTGTAACCATCACAGGCTATGGAGTTGTAGGCCTGGGTTCGGCAGAGACCCTTCTCCTGCCAGCTCTGTGGACTTTGAGCACTGTGCATTGTCTGGATCTTCTTTTTTCTGAGAAATGAACAATGGCTCTGGCCTTGCCACCCCCCCACTGCCCCCACACCTGTGGCTGTGGAGGTCATATGTGAGGATTCCAGAGGCATCTGGGGTTATCACACTAGGTTTCTTTGGTCTAGCCTGGTGTTGGCTGTACTATGCCTGGCTAGGGTGAGAGATGGTATTGAGACAAGTGGAGGCCGCTCCCCTGTACTGTGAGTTCTGCAAGGTTGGGGACAGATCCCACTCACCCTTCCTGTGTCTCTAGCACCCACTGCACACCAGAAATAATGTTAGTTGGTAGAAGAAAGAAGAGAAGCCCTCAGGGTCACCTTTTCATTTATTCTGCATTGTGATGTTTGCTGTGATGAGATAACAGAAAACAGAATGATCAGAGGCTAGGACGAAGGCCAGGAGGGAGGAAAAGCAGTGGACAGATTGAGGTCATCTTGGAGGAGGGGACCTCTGGGTGGGAACCAAGCCAGCCCAAGCCAGGACAATCCATTTGGCCAGGCCTCAATGGCAAGGTCTGAGACCTGAGTGTCTAGGAGCCAGGGCTCAGTGACTTCTTCATCTCCATCCCCAGGAGAAAACCCCATCTACCAGCATGTCAGAAACAGTCAAAGATGCAAAGGTAAGTGTTTGGCCAAATGTTAAGACCCAGATACCATGTGGGCATGTGCACATGTGTATATGTTCTCCCATACTCACATGTCTGCACACATTCACATATGTTCACATGCACACACTCTCTCTTTGACTCAAAGCCCACCACCCTCAGGATGGCAAAGCTGATGGTCACAAAGTCAGAATGAAGCCCCCCACCCACTTCCAACTAGCCACAAACCCAACATTCCCTTGTAAACATCAATGGAGAGCAAAGAGACCATAGTCACAGACACCCTGCTTTCCTGTGGCAATGGCCTTGAAAGTATAGTAGCAACATAGGGCCCCAGAGTGCTGGGACAGATGCTATCCTAGGAGTAGGCTGTTAGAGCCCTAGCAGAGCACTGGGTGCCGAATGAAGTTGCCTGGAGCCCTCCCTCAATACATTTTAATAACTTTAGAGGGCTGAGGTTGGGTTGATATGGGGAGCTCCTAGTTCTGTGGGTTCAAAGAAGTGAAGCAGACCCTGGGAATTGCCATGTTCCAAGTAAGCCTGGCTACTAACCTTTGCCTGGGTTTCTCCTTTTCGGAAGTGGGATGAGGGTGCCGACAGCATTCTCTGAAAGCCCCTTCCAGATGTGCAGGGATGGCCTGGACTGCCCCAGCCAGCCCTTAACTCCACATGGTCCTCTAGTGGAGAAGGGACTGACCTTGAGCCTTAGACCCTTTCAGGCTATGATCTCTATCAACACAGAGTCCCTGGGGGCTGGAGAGATGGCTCCCAGGTTAAGAGCATTTGTTGCCTTCTAGAGGACCTGGCTTCAGTCCCCAGCCTCATGACTACCAACAACTGTCTGTAACTCCAATTTCAGGAAATCTAAGACTCTCTTCTCACTCCAGTGGGCACTATACCCATGTGATAAACATAAGACACATAAAATAAAAATGTAAAAAGACAGAGCCACTGCAGCTTCTTCCAAATGTCAGTGACCATCACATCAACAACTAAACTATAGCAGTGCACCCCCAGTCCCAGTCCCCTGTGCCATGCGGGTTCCAAGCCGGGCCCATCAACAGTACCAGAGGGAGAGAGCACTGGTGGGTAGGTCTCCTGGTTTCCAAAATTAGCTTCATGTCCCTTCTTTAGGGGGGCCTCTATTTTGTTTGTTTGTTTTTAAGGCAAGGTCTCACTATGTAGCTGTGGCTGTCCTGGAACTCTCTTTGTAAACCAGGCTGGCCTTGAATTCGTGGAGCTCCACCTGCCTCTGCCTCCCAAATACTGAGATTAAGAGCATGCACCACTATGCTAGGCCTTCAGGGACCCTCTTGCAACCTCTTGCTTTGGTCTGTCTCCGAGGAAAGAGCTCGGGCCCACCAAGATCTCCTCCTGTCCCCTGGGTCTGTTCCCAAATTCACGGTGTTTCCCTATGCATATTCCTGATTCAGAGCCAGCTTGGAGGTCTTCCTCAGAGAACTTCAGAGTATCTCTTGAGTTAATCGGTGAGGGGGGGTGAGGAACACACCAGCACAGCCCCTGGGACAACCCCTACTTTGCCCACGTGAGCTACGACTAAAAACTGAGTACTTCTTAAAAAATGTGCATTGGTGATTTCACCATGGGTATTGATTGGGTTCCCTGGAATTGGAGTCAGACAGTTGGGAGCTACCATGTGGGTGCTGGGAATTGAACCTGGGTCCTCTGGAAGAGCAGCCAGTGCTCTTAACCACTGAGGCATCTCCTCAGCCCCAAAAGCTGAATTCTCCTAAGCCTCAGTTTTGTCTGTACAATGGGACAAGGATAGATCTGCTTTATGAGACTGGCGAGCAGCCGGGCTCATCATGTGCTAGAGGTGTAATCTGTGGCAGCACCCAATGTTGGTGCCGGGTCCAACAGATATTCTTCCAGATGCAGGACTCCCAGACCCACAGGTCCCTTGCTGTGGACCCCAAGTTCTGGGATTATAGGCACGTGACACTTCGCCCAGCTTCCTCTGTGTTTTCTTGTCAACACAATCAAAAATGGATGGTTCTATTTTCCCATTTCACAGGGAGGGAAACTGAGGCTCCTAAAGCTGAAATTGCTCAGTGAGGATGGATGTGAGTGCAGTGTGGGTCCTTCTGCAGAATCTGTCTCTCACAAAGTCCAACCCAAAGGGCTGAGGAGACAGAACCTCAGCCAGCTGGGCCCTAGGAGTCCCTTCCTTGGGCATGGCATAATGGAGAACTGACTCCCGGTCCCTCATCCCAATGGGTATGGAAGCTGAGGCCTGATTGGAGGTGGAGATGGCAAAAATGCCCAAAATAGGCAGGCATGTGCTGCATAGCTACTGCCCCTCCCTCTCCAGCTAGTACCACGGCTATGTGGCCGTTGCTAGGCATCTGTAAGGCCCAGGTGGGCCCTACCTGTCGTGGAGCGACCACGCAGCATGAGGTAGGCACGAGGCCCAGGCAGGAGCAAGGCCGCCTCCGCCTGCCCGCCCTCCTCTCACTTG
>LOEQ01003061.1:137748-148031 GCA_001685075.1 Bramus lutescens | reverse complement strand
CTGGGAATTGAACCTGGGTCCTTGGGAAGAGCAGTCAGTGCTCTTAACTGCTGAGCCATCTCTCCAGCCCCTTAATCTAAATTTTTCCATCTATCGTTTTGTCTGTGTGTACATGTGTAAGGGCATGTGTGTCACTGTACACGTGTGGAGGTCAGAGGACAACCTAGAGGACTCGGTTCTCTTCTTCCACGTGTGAGTCCCGGGGTCCAAACTCAAGCTGTCATTGCTTGGTGGCAGGCGCCCTCAGTCATGGCCATCTCACCAGCCCTGTGTGTTCTCTTTATAGGTTTATAACTGCCTCATGGGCTCTGTTATAGTGGCATAGAGATGACTTGACAGGCACAAAGGTCCCCAAGATTCTTCCATCACTTCAACAACGCATTTCTTTCTGTTGGCTTCTGCTTGATGCAGATTTGGAACGATGGAAGCAAGAGTTTTTCTAAGATAGTCACAAGTCTCAGTGCCCAAATCAGTGAGGCGGACTGAAGAGGGTCAAGGAGTCAGACTTGGGTCATCCCAAAGATGTTTCAGAATTGTCTAATTTTCCAGCTTGGAACCTCAGCTGGGATGGGACAGCGGACAGAGACTCAAGCTTGGAGTCTGATAGTCCTGTAGCTGGATTGAGACCCTGGGCTCCCCAACTACAGCTCTTCTGTTCCTTCAGTCACTCTGGACTTTGGTCCCCCGATATGTAAAATGAAGGTCAAACTTTCAGAGAACTTTTGCTGTTGTCAGAAGCTATGCTGCCTGGGATGGTCTTGAATACCTGGGCTCAAGTCATTTTTCATCCTTTCCAGCTAAGATAACTACCGTCCCCAATCCAGGGAGGTCCTTCGTGAAGACTTGGTCCTAGGGACTGTCCCGTCATCTAGTAAAGAGGACTTACTCAGTGGTTTTGAGCCTTCAGAATGGACTGCAATAGTTTTAAGGACAAGAGTTCAAGTTGGAGCCTAGACCATGTACACGGGAGCCAACTATCACTTAAATGTAGGGTATGTGCTGAGGGTCTGCTGGATGTATAGAGACGAAAGTCTCTGGGACACTATCCCATTCATACAGCAAGGCCAGACTCTCACCAATGATCCCAAAGATGCCCAAGATGTTGGGGGCGAAGATAACCAGCAGGTTGATGCAAGTAAGCAGGCCAGTGGCGATGAGCACATGCCGCAACCAGCTGAACTCCTGGTTCTGAAACAGCATCTGCTGGATGGCACGTCGTACCTGGGCAGGTGGAAAGCGCCATCAGTCCGGTGGCTCCCAGTAGACCCTCCCTTCCGCTGGCCCCGTAACCTGTCTGCTGGCTCACCGGGAACAGAACGATTGGAACCGTAAGTGTGACTGCTATCAGCACGGCCACGCGCACACATAAGATCAGCGCATCAAACGAATCCACCTTGCTGTAGGTGTGTAGCAGCTCTGACTCCACCCCGTCTGTGGCAGGCAGGGAGGGTGGTCAGCAGGCCAGGGGGCGGTGGACCCTGACACTATGGGGAGTGGCACACAGACTCATCTCCACAGCTGCAGGACACAGTCAGGCATCACACATCTAGTGAGTGCCTATAGTAATCAGGACACTATGGCCACTGACCAGCCCTTGCCTCCCAGCCTGGCCCCTGATCCCACCCGTGCTGATCCAGCCATACCATAGAAGGTGAGGTAGCCGAAGAGGGCAGCCAGGAAGTACATGACATACATGACAGCAATGGACAGGTTGGAAATGTGTTGCATCTTCTTCTTGGAGGGGCTGCAGACAATAAGAGAGAGGGCTTGGTGACAAGCTGACCCACCCTGTGATAGCTATATATACTCAAGGGTCCCTCTGGCACCACATTCCTCTATTCAGCAGTGAGAAAGCCTCCTTCTTATCCCTAATTTCTATTCTTTTGTTTTGTTTTTGCTTTTTTTTGGGACAGGGTTTCTCTGTAGCTTTTGGAGCCTGTCCTGGAACTAGCTCTTATAGACCAAGCTGGGCATGAATTTATAGAGATCTGCCTGCCTCTGCCAGGGTTCACGACCCTAATTTCCGAACGCGGTGGACCGCCCGGCCCTGTTTTTGTTTTTTTGAGATAGGGTTTCTCTATGTAATAGCTCTGGCTATCCTGGAACTCCCGTTGTATACCAGCCTGGCCTTGAACTTACAGAGATCCACCTGCCTCTGCCTCCCTGAGTGCTGGGATCAAGGGTGAGCACCACCACTGCCCAGCTCCTAATTCCCACTCTTATTGAACATGAATACCTTTGGTCTGGTGACATAGGCCTTATCCCCTCTCCCTCTAGACACATATCTAAGAACACATCATTCTCTGCAGACCGTCAAGGCAGCCACCATCCCTCCCCAGCCACAGACACCTACTCCTTGAGTTCTGTGTATATAGGCAGCACCTCGGGGTGGCAGACAAAGGCGAAGGCCATGATGGGGATGGTGTATGCTGTCTGGAGACACACAGAAAATGTCAGGACAGCTCCCCCCAGGCCCTCTCCCCACTTCCCTGGCCTGGCTTGGCCTGTTGGAACCTGTGAGTTGAGTGTGAAGTAGCTTGGGGTGCAGAAGGCTGCAGCCTCAGGCTCTCCCTGTTGCTGTGCCTTCTCCTCCTGTACCACCATGTGGCTGAAGTTGCTTGTGGCATTGGCCAAGTCGTGTGCCAATGGGCAGGGAACTTGGAACTTCTTGTAGATGACCTGGGATGAGGATGGGTGAGAGTGTCAGTGTCAGGCTAAGCTGCTGGCAAAGTCACCGTGAAGCCATATTCAAGCTTAGAAGAGCTGCTTTCTCACTCTGGCTTCCCAGGAGGGTCTCCCACCCTCCACCCCTGCCCTGCCGACAGAGGACTCCCTTGGGCCACTGCTCTCTCCTGACCAACATGGAAGGTGGCTCACTGCGATCAAGAAGAACACCATGCAGCTGAGAGAGAAGCCACTGGAGTAGCCCAGGTAACCTGCCGAGGAGAGGACTGTGAGACTCAGGCCTCCCTTGCGTGTCCCCTCATGACCCTCCAAGCTGACCCTGGTGACTCACCAAGCTGCCGCATCAGTGCTAGGGGTAGAATGATGGTGACAGACACCAGGATCACAAGGTAGTTGCCATCCATGTACCATGCCCTGAAGGGAGAAGAATGGGGACCACAGTCAGAACCTCCTCAACCTGGGGTGGAGCCCCTTGCTTCTCCCTGTTAGGGCACCAGTAATGCCACCCTGTGTCCTCTGACCAACATTTAATTATAACTCCAAGTCTCCCTGAGCTTGATCTGAGAAAGGGGGTGGGGCTCATCTCACACTCCTGAGTGTGAGCTGGCTGGGGACACAGCTCGTGTGGGTCCCCTCCTGACTGCAGATGCTGGCAGTGTTTCCTAAGCACACATAGGCCTGGGCCCATCCTGATGCAGGTGGCAGGGTGAAATGACATGGCTCAGGAAGGGTTTGTGTTTTTCTTGGGAGTCTCAGGGACTTGCCAATAACTGTGGCCCTTGTGGTCTTTCTTGGCACCTGCATCTTGTATTATTCAGGCCCTCCTCTGTCCTGGAAATGAACACGGGGCACAGATAAGGGTAGAAGGCCCAGGACCATCCATTCTTCTAGATTCCTTGGGAAAGGTCCCTGGGGCCCTAGGCGCAGAATCCTAATTCTTTCTCTCAGCATTTTCTCAGTCATGTGGCCCCTTTGCTTGTGGGCACTGGGTGGTCAGGAGCAGGGTTAGCCTCTCCTCCCTTCCTCTCAAACACAAAGCAAGGCTGATGCCCAGCCGGTGCTGGCTAAGTAGTAGGCACCCCCACACATGCCCTGGACTTAATCTCTTGGTAGTGGCAGCGGGGGTGGGGGTGACCCCATGGTCAGGAATAGCAGGTGCTTAGAGCTAAGCCTGAGGCCCTTCTGCTCATGAGCAGGGTCCTAGGTCACATGGACCCTAGCTTTCTAGTTCTAAAAGTCCCCTCTTGGGGCTTTCCCTGGATGTTCCGCACAGAGACTGGAACGCTTACACTGAGATAAACGAGAGGTCTTCGGTGTAAAGACAGGAGTCTAGAAGGCTGGCTGGGCATCCACTGCTTCCCACCCTCCTTCCCCAGGCTCACGAGGTCGGCTTCTCCAGATTCAAGAAGGTCTGTATGACAAGAGGCAATTCAGACTTAATGATGTACAGGTAGCTGGACATGGCTGGGGGAAAAGGCAGGGGACAGCTGCTGAGGTCAGCTGAACCAGCCAGCTCATCCTGCACCCCACTGCCCCCACCACCAGCCTCACCTCCAATGTTCTGCAGTGTGATGGCCAGAGCTGCTGCCAGCTTCCCTGGGGTCCCAAAGGCACGGTAGCCCAGCTGCTCATAGGCGCGGATGCCTATAGAAACCGGATGTCAGGATAGCCAGGGGAGCTTACTTCAGTTCACCTTAGCTCCCCCTCGCCTGCAGGCTTGCTCAAGGCTCACCCACAATTCCTGAAGACTTGAGGAGCAGGTGGATAGAGTAGCTAGATAGCAGGGCAACAGCTGTCAGAAGGAACCTGGAGAACATGGAGGAAAAGAGGCCACTGGAGGTTGGCTGGCAGGGAGTGATGAGCTCAAGGAAGCTGGGAGGAAGGAGTCCGTCTGTGACATAAATGTCTGAGGAGCGGGTGCAAGTCAGGAGACTCCAGAGATAGAAACACTACTGCCTTTGACCCAGGGTGCAGCATGACCCAGGTGGGGGCCCTCTGGGTCAAGAGTGCTCTGTGCCTGTGCTCCGAGCCCCTTCCTTTCTGGAGTCATTGGGACAAACATGTTTTCCATTCAGGCTTCAGGGCAGGGCCACCAAATCAAGGACACGTGTGGCCACACAAGGTCTGGCCACAAGGGTTCAGCCATCATGTGTAAACGTAGTAGAACAGACTCAAGCCTGTCGAGCTGGCCTTGCGGGTTTGAGGAGCAGTGAGGTATATTTGTCCGGCTGGGGATGTTTTTGTAGCCGTAGACTGGTGCAGAGTAAAAAGTGCCCACCCACTGGATAGCGAACTGGAAGGTCCTGGGAGGTCATGGTTGGCAGCTGTTCAGGGATGTTTGCAGAGGCACTCACAGGAAAAGGATGATGCCAGTATTGGCCATGGCGTAGGCGAGACCCAGGATGCCACTGCCCATGATGGCATTGCTGAGATTGAACACGGACATCCCAAACGATGTCTTCCCCTCGAACTGCAGGTACCAGAGTGGGATGAGAGAAAAATGGGGCATTGTAGCATCCTCCCTCATTGTTCCTCAGTCTCCCATTGCTGCCCCAGAGCATCTCATCACCATGTCCAACTTCCCCTCAGTCCTCCAAGTCCCCTCAGGTTGCCCAGCTCACATCGGTGAAGTGTGGCGCCTTGCTGGAGTTTTTCTCAAGGAAGCCCTTGCCTTCCGCACAGTGTTGGGGGTCTTCGGCCCTGCAGGAAACCAGCACAAGTGACTCAGCTCCATCCCTGTGTCCTGTGCCTTTGCCCAGTGCTTCCCTGAGCTACCACCAGGTCCCTCTTCTACTTACCTCTGTGTGTCTGTTGCGGACACGCCCACCGGTAGAAGCCCCTCCAAGTGCTTGCCATTGGGCACCAGTTCCACCATCTCTGTCTGTCGGGGTATCTCCATGGCTCAGAGACTCCCCGGGAGCACCACTCACACACCAACACAGTCAGACGTCTGTGGAACAGTCAGCCCCTCTGGTTATCTTTGGGATCATGGTCTGTTTCCCGCACAAAGTCAGTGGCCTTAGTACATCTCTGAGAGGGTCACTTAGGACAGCCAGGCGCATGGAGGATCACTGGGACCCGTCTCTTCCTTGGGCTCTGCCTTTGGGGTATGGAGTAGAACTTGGACACCTGAGCTCCTAGGACACCCTGATGGGACAACTCATAAGTACAAGTCCCCTATGTAGACCAGTCCAAGCAAATTGTTAGGGCCTCAGTTTCTCTACTTGCGAAGCTTGGATAATTTGGGTGATCTGAGTCTATAGCTGAGTGGCACCAGAAACCCTGAATGCTAAGTGCTAGGTCCTGACCCCTCTCTGCATGTGCATCTTGGAGTGAATCCCCTTCCTCACAGTAGCCCTGGGACACAGTGCCATTTCAACCTAGAATGGCACTGCCCGATGGCTGGAGGCCTTGGGACAGAGTGAGGGCTATGGGCCCTGTTCCCAGATGCCCGGCGGGCTCTGTTGGCAGTCAGAACAAAGGGCCCTCTGTGGGCTAAGAGCTGGCGCTGTGGACAGCAGGCGCAGAATATGCCCCCTCCAGAGCCAGGAGGCCTGAGGCGGTGCTGGGGCTGGACACCTGGGCCTGTCCAGCCTGGTTGTGGTGAAAGGCCCTGAGGGGCCCTTCCAGGAAATGGATGTCCTAGGGCACAGTTCTCTGGGCCACTTGGTCTTCATGCTCCTCACAGCCCTGGCCGCAGGACCACACTTTCCTTCTAGCATTGCCTCTCTTTCCAGGGAGCCCCTAATCCAGGACCTGCCATTCAAGCCACCCTCTAAACAGAACACTCGTTTCCCTGGGCCAGGAGCTCAGGGCTTGGCTGGCTGAAGAGGAGCCCAGGTCATTGCTGGGTGCCCCTTCTGTCTCTGGGCTTGGCTCAGTTGGACTGCAGAAGATCCAGCTTCCTCACTTCCCACTGAGCACAGCCCAGACAACAACTCACTGGCCCCTCTCCCATCTCTGGGGCCAGGGGTTACCTACTGTGTCCAGAAGATGTCTGGGCAAAGTGAACCCAGGCTTTTTAGGACATCCTAAAAGCCAGAGTAGCCAGCAGGGGGGCTGAACCAGAGTGTAGACCAGAAAGGGGTGTCCATGTTGGGAAGGATAGCCAGAGCCTGGGCCTGAGGCATAATAGGGTATCCCAAATCCAGCACTGACTCCTCTCTCTACTCCAGTCCCTAACGGTCTCAGGTTGGCTTTGAGGTGGGATGCTACAAGAAGCCCAAGCAAACACTCGGGATTAATCTTGATGCTCCAGGGAGCCACGCTCAGGCCTTAGGCCCGCACACCCTGTAGACACCTGTCTCACAACGCCCACCAGAGTACCTCACTCACTGCTCTGTCCCAGAGCTCAAAGCTAGAATACCTCAGCCCTGGGGACTCCCCACTTGGCACCATTACCTACCTGTCTCCCTGGTTGCCGGTTTTGAACTCCTCATTCTCCCAGCTCACCTACTGAGGACCCTGACAGTGCGGGCTTCAGTTTGTGGACTCTTCCCCTCCATCACCCATCATTCCATAGGCTGCCCTCACACTGCCCCTCTGATGAGCCCTGCCATCAACACCCCTCCCAGAATCTCACCTAGGTGGAAGGTTCCACTGCCAGGTCTCCGAAATCCCTCCAGAGTACCCCCTGGCACTCAATAGGTTGCCCTTGCTTGGTCCCCACCCTGGGCAAGTTGGGACAAGCCCTTGGAGTGTGCCGTGTCAGCAGTCTAGGCCAAGCAACCTCTCTGCCATAATGACAGAGGCCCCCAGGCTTGCCTGGGCTGGTGTGTGCAGGGTTTCATTCTGTTATGGCATCAGGGTACCAAGCAGCCTGGCACAGCCTCCAGGGAGACTAAGTCCATGGAATGGCTATGGGAGGTGCCTAAGGTGCCAGCTCTAGGCTCTCTGTCCCCTTTCAGTGGGGCTGAAGTCTTTGGGGCCTGGTGGCTATTATTCATAACCAGTCATTACTAGGTCTCAGGCTGTCCTGATATCCCAGGAAGGACGTAGAATCTTTGTCTTTAAGTGATCTCCAGTCTGGTAGAGGTGATGGTATTCTTCTATGTCCCATTACCCCTCCTCCCAGCCACCGCTCTAAATCTCCTACTACAACTGAATGTGAAACACATTCTTCTGGGTCTAAAAAAGTTAGGGGGAGGGAGTTATTAAGGGAGGTTTCCTGGAGGAGGTGGTGTAGCCAGGCCTAATTTTCCAACAGAAGCTCCAAGGCGTGAAGCAAGGAAGAGAGCCTTGGGCAGAGGGCACAACGTGGACATAGCCTCTGAGGTGTGGTTTTAGCAGGTGGTGAGGGTAGAATGAAGATTCCATGGCTACAGACAAACCTTCGAGAGCTTTAAAGGCTAAGTGAAGGTCTTCATCAGTGAAGGCAGTTTCAGGACTAGAGCCCCAGAGTGGATACTAGTTTTAACCCTATGAAGGAGACCTCAGACATCTCCCAAGGCTGCCAGCTCACCTCTTCCAGCCCGTACCCTCCTTCGCTATCCCTTACCCTCCTATGTGTCAGGGAGTCAGGGTACTCAGGAGAGGAGCCTTATTAAGGAGAGCTGGCAGCAGAGCCAGTCCCGCAGAGGGGAAGGCCCAGACCGTGCCCTAGACTGGATTAGCCTCACAGTGCGACATGAACAGAGCACTCTCACCTGGGACCTGACGGTCCTCTGATACCTAGGGGTCTTGTGAGGCTAGACCAAAGCTGGCAACAGAATGAGGGAGCTCTAGGAGGCTTAACCTTCACGAGCAGGCCATGGGTGTCCAAAGAATGGTCAAGTCTTAGGGTAGAGAGAGCACCGAGCCCTTGGGCAGGTCATCAGGATGGCTTTGGTCATGAATGCCATATGGGCCTGGATGGTGAACTGATGGCTGTCCCAGGCCATTGCTCTGAGGCTTGTTTGTTCTGTGGGGAGATGGGGAGGGGCTGCAACATCATCAGGATGGTGCATCAAGTAACGCCTGCCCACGCGGGCTTCACAGAGCGAGAAATCATCAGGCACACCTCGGCAGGTGTTGACTTTGGCTAATTAAAGACTTGTAGGCCTAGGAATCCAGGCCAGGATGGGTTGGCTACTTGCATCAGCTACTATGGGAACCACAGCTTTCTATCCTACAGCACAGTCCCTAGGTCCTGCTAACCTCGATTCTCAGGGACATACATGGGCTTCCAGGGTAGGCTGGCTGCACGGTGGGATTGCACTTCTCCCAGTCTTGTAGCCATGTTTCAATGGGGGTGGGTGTCATGTGAGGAGCAGGTTGCTTAGAGTGAAGGGTCACCGTGCCTATCACTGGGGGACCCCAGGTGGGGAAAGCTTTTCCTAGTTTAGCCATTATGACAAAGTTCGTCTAGATAGCAACCTCTCTGCTGGCCTGCTTCTCCTGATTTTAGAGAGAAAGACTCCATCCTGGGACAAAGCACACATGACTGGGAAGTCATCGCACAGCCGGCATGTTTGAACTCTAAGTCCCTAGCACACGGCCCCAGAGACTGCTGGGAGAAGCTGCTGCCCTAAGAGACTGAGGTGCAGGGCAAGTAGGAGGCTATTAAAACTGTCAGTTACCCCTGGCCCCTCCCCCAGGCCACAGCTTCACATTGCGGTGGTAGAAGACCCTAGTCCTGTGCCTCCCACCATCCCATCATCACTACACAGCAGAACAGGAGAGGGCAGCATGTGGCCAGTGTGTGGCTGGCACAGATGACCTGAGGTGCATGTGCAAGACTGGGCAAAGCCACTTTTTGGTGGCCTAGCGCATTGATAAGCTAGCCACCCCAAACTCAGGCTCTGCTCCTTGGCCCAGGGATCTGTAGCCTGTGTCTTGGTATTCTGGCTATCCGGAAGTACCTAGGAGGATCTGAGAAGCCCAGCTGGGGCCGGAAAGTAGACTTTCCTGTGACAGGGTACGTTTCCTAGACAACCAGCAGATGCTTACGAGCCACCTTGTCCTCATCTCCCACCTCGACTTGGACCCTCTCTGCTTAGGCTGGTTCTAAGCCAGAACCTCCTGGCCCAAGCTGGCCAGAGCCAGCAGCAGTCCCTCCTCCAGCTCCATTGCCAGCTTGTTCAGAGGGACGTGCGGCCAGAGGTCCTGCTGAGGCCGAGGACAGGACATCACGTGACTGTGGCCCCCCAGAGGCAGGGGAGACCCTGCGCCAGCTAGCCCATCGTCCTCCCTGCCGACCCGGAATCCCCTGGAGGTGGCCAAATATTTGGACAGCCGGACTCCTGGCCCCAAGGAAAACTGGAACACAGGCCTGGGGCAGTTTGGGACTCATTGTAGACCCTGATGGGGGGGCTTGCTAAAGCAAGGTCAGCTTGGAGGAGGGGAGACATTAGGTCAGGAGGACTGAGGAAGAGGGAGGAAGAGAGGGGAGAGATCTGAGGGGAGAGAGTGCAAGAGAAAACATACACATTTCACACATGCGCCCATGCGTACTGATCTAGACAGACAACCAGACAGACAGACAGGGGCCCAGGAAGATAGAGAAACTTGGTTGGATATTCAGAGGCACAGACAAAAGAAAACAGAAACAAAAACCATACATAAGAGGGCTGGAGAGATGGCTCAGAGGTTAAGAGCATTGCCTGCTTTTCCAGAGGTCC
>LOEQ01003061.1:91278-104182 GCA_001685075.1 Bramus lutescens | reverse complement strand
ACCTAACCTGTGTACCACAGGGCAACCTCATCTATCCTACCTAACCTATATACCACGGGGCAACCTGATCTATCCTACCTAACCCGTGTACCACAGGGCAATCTGACCTACCCTACCTACCCTGTGTACCATGGGGCAATCTGACCTATCCTGCCTACTCTGTGTACCACAGGGCAATCTGACCTACCCTACCCAAACTGTGTACCACAGGACAAAGGATCTTGGGTTTTTAATCTTCTCCCCAAGAAGTCTGGTTCAGAGCGGGAAGGAATGTTCAAGCAGGTACCCTTAGCTGACACCTGCAGTATGAGCAGATCCTACTAGGTACAGTACTCTGTAAGGGACTTGGGCCCACAGGGTCTGGGGGCCTGAGTGGTATCAGTGTGTGTGGTGCTGATGCTGACCCTACCAAGTCGTGTCTTCAGTCTTGACCTCTGCTCAGTGCATGACAGTAGGACTCCAGTCAGAGTGAGTTCTGAGCTTGTCAGGGGAGGGTAGTGGCCTGGGTGCTGTTTCCTGGGAAGAGCCCGCCCACCCCCGCCGCTCTCACCCAAGCTGGGCACAGGTTGGGTGGGGTAGCATCCGGGAAGGATTTTCCCGTCATGGGAAGGAAGAGCCTTTTCTGGCATCAGACACCTCATTTCCGCAGCCGTTCCCAGCTTCCAGACCTCTCCCTNAATGGCCTGGCCAAGGTCCAGGGGCAGGAACAATCTCAGTGCCTTCGGGCTTGATCCTGGCCTCTCTGTGTGGTTGATGCCTTACTCTAAAGAAGCCAGTAAGCATGTCCACAGCCCTCCCCAGAGACCCCAAGTGGGCGGGCCCCACACCCTGCTGTGTGTCTCTAGGACATCAGACCTACCACCAGTGAGGCAGGGGCTGCTGCAAAAAGAAGAGTCTCATAGTAGAGGTGGGTGCCGCCCCCTTGGTTACAGCTCCACAAAGCAATAGGCTCTGACTGACAGTGTGACCTCCC
The DNA here is from genome assembly GCA_001685075.1 of Bramus lutescens. Lineage (NCBI taxonomy): Eukaryota > Metazoa > Chordata > Mammalia > Rodentia > Cricetidae > Bramus > Bramus lutescens. Next base: position 103,209 of record LOEQ01003061.1, on the reverse strand, counting down.
CACAAAGGGCTGGGGACAAGGGAGTGATAGACAGGTCCCTGTAGCCCAGTTCTGACCTCTGACTTCCTGTGGGTTAATGGCAGCCCTAATCCCTGAGCTGAAGAGAAATGGGATTGGGTGTGAAAGGGCTGCCAATCTAGATCTTTGTTAGTGCACCATCCACCAGGAAGACAGGCCTCGTGACCTGAGGAGGGAAACTGAGGCAAACCAGATAGATCTATATCTTATATATATTTAAAATATATAGAGAGATAGAAAGCAGTGACAGTGACGTTAAGTGGCAGAGCCCAGGAAATCCCCACTCAGCATTCCCATGGGCTCTAGGGAAGGGTCACCCTTAGCATCTTCTACTCCTCCAAAGCTATGAGGGGCCCCCCAGAGGAAGGCCCAGGGGCTGGCCTGGCCCCCTGGCTCCCAGCCTAATCCTCTTTTAATGAGCGGCCAGCCGGAAGGCCTCAGCCCCTGGCCACAGCTCTTCAACCTTGGGAGCCCCAGCCAGACTGAGTTGGGGGCAGGGCATCCCAGAAGTCTTAGTATGTTCCACCACTAGCTCAGGGCACTTACCCCACTCATACCATACCCAAAGCCAAGACTTCAGCCACAGACCAGGTCAACTCTGGGCCCTATCAACAGCAGTAGTACTTGCTATTGCTGCCATGGGCCCTCCCTTGGGCACTAATATATAATAGCATGTAATATATACAGTCAAACTCGAGTTTCACTTGGGGCTGAGCAAGGGGGGCTGCCACTGCTGATCACCTTTTCCCTAAGAATCCCTAGAAGTCAGAATGAGGATTTAGCCTTGGTGATGAGCTGCATCTCCTTGGGGAATAGACCACCCTAAACCACTATGTCCCGGGCCCCTTCCTGACCAAGCATTATAAAAGCCAGAAGCCTTCCTAGGATTCACAGGCACAGCACCCCACTACCAAGCAGGTGAGCCAGGTCGATGCCAACAAAACCAATTACAACCGCTCTCACCCAATTAGCAACTAATTATGGCCTCATAGTCCATTCAACATAATTAACATGTAAATGACTCCGCGTGTTTATATTCAATAACCACTCTGATTGAATTTAATTTAAATGTCTGAACTGGGAACCCAGTTACCGTATTTCACCTAGAGTTGCCACTTCCAGGAAACCTACTCCAGGGGAGGGGGAGAGGAGTGAGCACTCCTGCTCCAGGTCCTAAATCCTTGTACTTCTATCCCAGAGGAGTAGGGAGGTAGAAAGGTAGGAAGAAACCCTGATGGGACCTTCCAGATGGGAAATCCTCTAGAACAAGGGGCCGCTTCTTAAGGGCTACTGTAAACATCCCAGCTGCTCAGTAAACACCAAGCTCGAGTAAGAGCCACCCAGGCTGGGGGCTGGGGCCAGTAGGCCCAGGCCTGTTTTCCCACGGCCGTTCTGCCCCACTGCCCACCTGCTCCGCCCAGGAGAGGGCAGACAAGGGACTAGGAGCCAGCTCATTCTGAAGCCAGGAAGAGCCCAAGGGAAAGAGCAGTAGGGTCATGACACTCCAATCAAGCACACACAAGCCCAGAACCACACCTTGTCCTAGGGATGTCCAATCACTTCTGACCCTCTGTCCCAGCAAAGGAGGGCTCTCCAGACTCGATGCCTTCCTTCAGTTCCACCTATCCCATGGCCTCATGGTGTCTGAGCTGTTGGACAGAAGGTCAGGAGGTCCTAGAAGTACTACGCACAGCTGCCATATGAAAACACACATGGGCATTTGCCAGGTAGGACCCAGCACAGTTCAGAGACTCCCTATATAGGGGAGGGGGGAGAAGGTGACCAGCGTAGGGCAACTAAGGCCAGGCAATCCCAGAATCCCAGAATGTGCAGCAAGCAATGTGAAAGGAACGAAAGGGCCAGCCCGAGGGGAACGGCGATCCACTTCTCAGGTAGAAAGAGTGAATCCAGTCTTCAGAGGTCTCCAGCTCCAAAGGCCTAGGGGACTCACCTCTCCTCCCACATTCCAGACCTGGCCCGGAAACCCCTCACTCCTTCCTCTACCACAACCTCCTCCTCCACCCCCACGACTGCAAAAGACAACAAACTCTCCATGGCTCATTTACTGCTATAAATCACCCAGACAGACAGGCCAGGACGGGAGGACAGGCTGTGGCTGNTGTCAAGACCCTCCCCCTGCCCGAGGCCCAGCCATCATCTCTGCTGTCCTCCTCAGACTCACAGAGTCCCTGCAGGCCCTTCCCACCACGGTTACAGGATGCCCCAGAGAGTTGTAGCCCCTACCCCTTCACATTCTTATGGGGAAACCGAGGCAGAGATGCTCAGAGCCAATCCTGGAGGTTGTAGTGGTGCTGGGTCAGGAAAGGGTTAAAATCACAGCCTCTCTGTTGCAGCCCCCTGGAGTGCCACCTACCTCTGATGCTGCAGAAGCCCAGATTCCAGCTGCTACTCTGCCTATTGTATACAAACCCTAGGGCCCAGGCCCATAGAGGGTAATGAGGGCATCAGCACCAAGTCCCTTGTGGGAAGAAATAGGACTCTTGGCTAGCTATGGAGATATCAGAGGAAAGATCGGGTCAAAGTCAAGACAAGGTAGTATTTAGGAGAAGTGAAAGGTGGAGGTGGAGGAAAGAAGAAGGGACCTGCTAGAGCCAAGACTAGAGGTAGACTCCCAGCATTCCTGGTCCCGGGAAAGGCTTGATGCTTTGTGTCTGTCCCTGCTGTGTAGAGCCAGCCCTGCTTGCAGGCAGATGGGTGAGTATGCTGGTGGGCCTAGCTGAGCCCGGACCAGAAGCCATTGCCCAGCTCTGCTCTTTGCTATGTCAGGACCACGGGTCAGGGTCTGGAACCCAGAAGGCCCTCTCTCCCTGGGGCTTGAGCAGCCTGGGTGGGAGTTGCAGGCCTGCCAAGCTCAGGCACCCATGTGAGCAGGGCTTTGGATGCAGGCTGTACGTAGCCTTCTGGCATCCAAGTCTCTGGCAAAGGCCCTCTTGCTATTTCTAAGAAAAATGCCATCGGAATCCTCTCTGCTTCTCCATGGGCTCCCTTGAGGCAGGCCTCACATTCTCAGGATAGCTCTGGGCCAGGCCACCCCAAAACAGGCTGCAAAGTCAGAACGGAACCCACAGGAGGGGTCACTGCAGATGCCCAGGTGCTCAAGTCGGGCTCTGGGAGCCAGTTTCAGCGGGAGGCTGGTGCCTACTTCCCACCAATGTATTTCTACCACTGAAATTCTCCCACCATCTATATTTAGGACTCGGCCACGAGGAAACAGCTAAAGGCCGCAGGGTGCTGGGTGGTTTGAACCCTGACTCTGCCCTCCTCTTTCCTTACCATTCATTCTTTCCTCTGTTTGAAAGGCTGCCTCACCCATAAAACCTGCCTGCCTTCTACCAGCCCATGGTAGAAGTCTCTCCCTCCTGACCCCTCCCCAGCAGGTCCTTTCCAAGAACCATCTCCCAAACCAAAGGTCAGAATTCTGGAAGGGTGAGGAGACCTCGGGGTACCCCCATCAATCCTTGCCTGTAAGCCACCATCCCAGTCACTAAGATATTCTTCTCTGCTGGGGACAGTGACCGTATCCACATAATTCATCCTCACAACCCCACAGTGAAGTCAGAACTATTCCTGGCCCCATTTTCCAGAAGGCAGTGGGAACAGAGGCAAGTTTGCTGTTCCAGGTCTATTGATAATCATGATGTAATCAAGGCAGCCCTCAGGATGCTCCTTCTAGGATGGGTCTGGTAGTACAGGCGAATAATCCCGGCCTCCCCAGAGGCTGAGACAGGAGGATCTCAAATTCAAGGCCTGCCCAGCCTACAGCTGATGCTGTTTTTAACAGGTTACCGCTATTCCCACTTTACAAAGGGGGAAACAAGGGCTCAGAGAGCCTAAGCCATTTCATAGAAGTCACACAGTCACCAGGATAGGACTGGGGTTTAATGGCAACAGCGTGACATTCCAACTGAAGGAGGCACTGGAGGTCCCTAGTAGTCAAGGCCCTGAAGCCACCTTCCGAGGTGTCGCTTCTGGAGAAGGAATGTGCACACACAGGTGTGTAGGCAGCCAAGAACCTTCTTTGGGGTTCGTTGCCTCCCAAGCCACAGGGTAAAAGATGCCTTTGGGGCCCCGGGTGAGATTTGTATCTTGGCAGTTTCTCTTTAAATTCTTTACGATTACGAAGCCGTGAGGGCTGCCAGGGAACATGATTTACTCCTCGAGCATGCACCAGCTCCCCGCTCAGTGCCAAGGGATGCCGGAGCCAGCAGGGAGGGGTGGGCGACATGCCAGAGCCTGAGACAAGGCCCGGGCTTCCGAAAGGCCCAGCCAGTGTGCCCCATCCAAAGCTTGGGGTGAGATTGGGTTAAAGGCCGAGGCTCCTGACCTGAATGAGTTGGGCCTTCTGCAATCACAGAGATCCAGCCTCCATCTCCTCCAAAGCCAACTATCATCCTGGCTCCCATCCTGGAATGGCCTATCTCTCCCTAGGGTAAGAGCTCCAAACCCACTGTAGCTGTCAAAGCCACCAGATCCCTGCCTAGCTCCCTGATGCCACCACTGGCCTCAGCTCCTGTACCTCTTCCTCCTTCTTACTTCTCGGCAATTACAAGTTCCCCATAGAGTTTGGGGACTCAGGGAACCCCTAGGGGCCAGAGTGATACTCCAGCTCTCCAGTCCCGCCCTTACCCCTCAGTGAAGCCTGGGCCAAGGCTCTGTCAAGGCTTGCTTCAAGCCCTTACACCTCAACCACTATTCACCACCCAAGAGTGAAGCAAATGACTTGTGAATACTCATTCCCTTCATTTCCAAAAAGCAAAAGCAACCTGGTCCACTTATGCCACATGCAAAGGAGTGGGCACTGCACCGAGAGGTAGAAGGCAGGGACCAGCCCACAGAGTCCTCAGCCTTGCTGAGGAGCCAGGTGTGCCTGGGGTCAGAGCCTACCCGGGCTCTCACCTCAGCAAAGGCGTCCACTCTCACCTCCATTATTGGCAACTTCTTCCCTGCTTTCCATCCACACAAGGACCATTTGCTCCCTCTCCCTCTCCTTATTCCTACACCTCAGTTTCCCCAGTAGCCCAGGTGCCTCACATCACCACGAGATCCAATCTGTCACCACGAGATCCAATCCGTCACCACGAGATCCGTCTCTCCCACCAAACATTTCTCAGCCTCAAGTCCTTGCCAAAGCCAGACAGCAGTGGCATGTTGGGGTGGGGGTTGGCTTCCTGGGGAAAAGTAAACATTCCCCACACAGAACAAAGGACCTGGCAGGGCCTGGCACCTCCCTACTGCTGTTCGGGAGGTGGTGTCCAGGATTTAGGGTGGCCCAGGGTAGGGGAAGGAAAAGTTTTTCCACCCAAACTTGGCTTGGGATTCTGGGCAAAGGGGACTCCAGGCCCCATCAGGGAAAGGAGGAAGGGTTTACTGTCTAGGATCTCCAGCAGGCATCAAAAAGCAGGAAGAAAAGACACATCTGGTGCCCCTGGAAGGTGGTGGTCCCACTTGGCTCCTCTGTGCTGCTAAGAAATGGACACAGAAATCTTCCAGTCTGAATGAACGCAGGGCCCCTTTGCTCTCACGCCCCGCTGGCTCTGGACCTGGGGTGCCTGGGCGGATGGGTGGGCTGAAAGCTGGAAGCTGGTCTAATTCCTGCCTTTGTTCTTTTATCTTCTCTGGGCAGTGTAGGCCCTCACACCAACACCTCTGCCCAGGAGAGTCTAGCCGAATCCAGCGAAGTGGCGAGTTCTGCTACAACACCCAAAACATGTCAAGACAGGCATTTTCAGCCAGGCAGTGGTGGCGCACACCTTTAATCCCAGCACTCAGGAGGCAGAAGCAGACAGATCTCTGTGAGTTCAAGGCTAGCCTGGTCTACAAGAGCTAGTTTCAGGGCAGGCTCCAAAGCTAGAGAAATTCTGTCTTGAAAAACCAAAAAAAGAAAAAGAAAAAGAAAAAAGGCCAGCATCTTCTCCTGCCTTGGCTTCCAGCTGCTGTGTCCCTTCAAAGAGGAGGAGAAATAGACTCACAAAGTCCATGTTACCAACAGTGCTTCTGAGAGCAACTCTCTATGAACTCCGTATGTGCACACTGGATGGGAAGAGCCCCATCCCACTCCTCTCTAGTCCTAAACTAGCTGTGAGACCCCAGTCTCTGCTCTCTTCACTGAGAGCCACTAGCAGCAGAGAGGTCACACAGGGCCTGGGTCCCTCAGTGGGGCAACCTAGCAAGTGTTTTTCAGTCAGTCTCCTTATGGGCATTTCATCTTGTTTACCGCAGAGTTTCCAGGGCTCAGCAAAGTGGAGCACACAATAGGTGCTCGAGCACCCACTAAACTGAGTTCATATCCAGGCACAATACTAGGACATGAGGTCAGGTGAGAATGGGTGGGGTGGGGGTGTCATTTTGGCTAATGAACCTGCCTGGGCAAAAGTTCAAAGTCCCAAGATGGGGTAGTCCCAAGCATCCTCCAACCCTACCCAGGCCGCACAGGCACAGCAAACAACACCGTAGGCTGGCTGCCAGGAAGCTGGGCTTTTAGTCACTGTGGGTGTCGGCTTCAGGACTAATTGAGAGGGAATCGACCCAACTAGATGTGGGCGCCAGCAAGCCCAGGACACCAGGGTTCTATTTCTGGCCCTTGTCTCTGCCTCCTGGCCTGACCTTGGCCCTGCCCTTGCCTGAGCCTCAGTTTCTTCCTCTGGAAAACAGGAGCAAAGCCTTTTCCCCTTTGCCCCTGAGGTTCAACAAGGTTTAAAAGGAGCACCCAGGAGACTGTCCTATGTCTTCTTGCTTTCTGGCATGAATTTTAATAAAAATAATATCAAAAGTGGTAGACACAGGGGTCCTGAGGTGTGGAGTTCAAGCCCCCTCCCTTCTCTTGTTGGGGGAGGAAACACTCCAGTGGCCCTAGGCAGGGAGGTGAGGGGGGACTAGCCCCATCAAGATTTATTAATCTGCTCCCAGGAATTCCACCAGGGAAGGGTGGAAGTATCAGCCGAATAAATATCTCACCTTCCCAAGCCTGGGAGAGAAAGCCCTTTAGGAACTAGAACCCTTTAACTCTTGTCTGCCCACCAGGACTGGGACTGGTAACCAGCTCACTTCCCACTTCCCACTCCCCATCCCTCCTCCAGGTGTGGGTGGGATGAGGCCAGGGGCCCTGCCAGGGAGCCATGGTGATGAGTTTCAGGGGCTGGGTTTCAGCCAAGCCTGAGGAAGGAAAGGTCAGTTCAGCCTTTCACCCAATATGGCTGCTGGGAAATCTGGCCAGCCCGGGTTGAACTGGCCCCACCCAGGGCAGGAGGCTGGCCAGCACTACTTCTAGCCAGAGGATGGCCAAGACAGAATTCAGCAGGCCAGCACTGCTTCTAGCCAGAGGATGGCCAAGACAGAATTCATCAGGAATTCTAGATTCCCCCAACCCCAGCACAGCCTGTGTACCCCAGGGCCTACAGTGTGCACACATCCACACGCACGCGCGCGCACACACACACACACACTATCCCTTGAGGAAGTGTCCAGCAAACACGTCATTGTGTGTTCATCTGCCAGGTGGGCTGGGTGCAAGGTGACAGAAGTAGCCCCAGCCCTCCACTAAAGTCTAGTGACTTCCCTAAGTATTCACTTCAGCAACAGCCGATGCCTTCCCGAGCTCACCAAGCGCTCTATTTCCCCACAATCCTCCCCACACAACACAGCCAACAGTGCCCATCCTTCATGGACCCTAGAACACCTGCCTGGGTAGCCACACACCCAGTAGAACTGTGTGCCTGCCCCTCCAGCTGGCAGAGGCTCTGGTCTACCTCACAATCTGACCCTCAGCCCTAGAAGCTGACAACAGCATCTCCCCACCTATGAGAGCCAGAGCTCAGAGAACCCAGTAATGTCTCCTCTCCGTCATCCTCCGGGTTCCATCTTTCCTAACAGATCCTGCTCTCTCCATCCTTCCTCAAGTGACTGCACAGTTTGCCCTGTGCCCCGATCTCAATCCTGTCCTCTGCAGTGAAAGCCAGTGCTGCAAGGAAGGATGGTGTGAAGGAGGAGCAAAGCAGTCTCTGACCTTTGAATGACAGACGGACACGAGGTGTGGCGGGAACCTGGTCCTGGATGGGGGCGGCAGGCCAGGCCCCGGTCAGCAGGGAAGCCCACAGGATGAGGCCAGTGCGGAGCATCGTGGAGGGGCCTAGGGCCCAGGGACCAGGCTCCAATTCTCTGGACTCCTGGGAAGAGAACAAGTTAGGAAAATGTATGAGCCGTTTCTCTTGTTCCTTTTTTTGTCAGAGAACTTATAACAATCTTCCTGCCTTTACCTAAGTGCTGGGATTACAAGCAAACAGCGCCTTGCTTACCTTCCCTTGTTCAACCTCTGACCAAATTACCTCAGTTTCCCTCCTTCAACAGAGAGTGATGGCATCTCCATACTCACAACTCGAGACTCAGGACAAAGCTCATACTTTATCCTGCCTTCCTTTGTCTGGGGGCAGATCACCAAAGAGCCTGAAGTCCAAGCTGTAGTGGAGTATCTGGGAGCACCAGAACTGAGGGGAGTACCTGGAGACACAGCCTTACCCTCTCTTGTCCCCTCTGTTACATGCTGAACACATGCAGATGATTGAAACCCCTCTGCGGTTCACAGCAGGTTCCCACACTGTGCCCACAACCTGCAGAGAGGCTCTCTCTTCTACTCCTAGGTCTGCTTGAGCCAATGCACTCCTCCCAGGGCAGGAAAATCTGGACCTAATAATAGTGGAGGGGAATCATGGGAGAACGGGGAGCAAGAATGAGACACACTGATGACCCAAAGCAGGGGAGATGACACCAGCCAAAAAAGTCAGAGAATAGCAGGACTCACATTTACTAAAAAGCAGAAAACGGGAAGCACCCAGGTTAGACAGGCAGAAGGACTTCCTCCATGAAGAAGTACCAGCTCAAGAATCAGAAAGGGTGCTAGAATGGCCAGTGGACCTGTGCACCAGCTACACTGCTCCTTCAAAGTCACCCACATCTCTGGCAGGTCCAAATTTTAATACTGTGTTTTTCAAATATTGTCTCCCCAGGCAGGCTGGCTGTTGGATAAACGCAGCTCAGCACAGTTGTTGAAACATATTGCTCCTCCCGATACAAATCCTTGCCAACCCCCACCCCCCACCCAGGAGCATTGGGGGTGGGGGCATTAAGAATAACAGCCTCATCCCCCCAGATCTGCTCTGTCTATCCCTTTTCCCATGGGAGGCAATATGAGACCCATTTTTCAGGCCACCAGGGTGTGTATGTGTTGGGATAGGGCTGGGATACAGTGGCCTGTTACTCCCCCAGCCAGGACTGTTCAAGGCTCCACTGTGGAGTTCTGGACTCCAATGCCCTCCTCAGACCCAGCCCCCAGCCCTGGAGCCCTGCCTCTCCTGCCAAGGCAAACCACTTGGTGGTTCCTCAGACAGGAAGTGCAGCTCCAGCGGTGCTCACTGAGTGCCTGGCTCACCTCTCCTCCCCATCCCAGATGCTCTCTCCCAGGGAGGCTGGCTGACTGGGGGAGGGGAGCAGACCCAGCCCCCTCCTGTCTGCTGGGGGCACAAAGCTAGTGCTGACAGAATTTAAGGCAGGCTCTGGCAGGGAGGCCGGGGAGCAAAGGGCTGTGCAGCCTCCACCACCCTAAAGGTGAGTTTGGAGGCCCCCATGAGCAGCCCTGCATACCCACACATCCACCACGCCTGCGTGCCCATGCACGTCTTTACAAGCAGGAGTTTGCTCAAGAACTTGACCTGCTAGTGGGGTGGGGCTCAAGGAAGCTAGGAGGGCAAGATGCTGTCTGAGTCCCTGAGAGCTTTGATCAAAGGGTTCATGTCAACCCCCCCCCATGACCTCCTTTTTCCAGTATCCATTTTCACAGTGACAAGGTCAGGGTCACCAAAGCTAGTGTTGGGCTCACTCAAGGTGTCCAGAAAAGTAGGGAATCTTCCCATGAGGCTCCTACAGGGACCTCCCACAATTTTCTGGCCCTTGAAAGAGGTAAATGGGCCGGGGTGATGAAGTCTCTTGGGACTTCAAGACCAAATTCAGGGTCCCTCTTTGGCAGCCTAGCTGTGGGGACAGAGGAAAGAGGGAGGGGCTCCTACAGTCCTTTTCCTTCAGGCAGCCCCCGGCTTCCTTCCATTCAGCCTTAGCCCCCTCAAAACCCCCGCGTCAGAATCAGCTCAGGTAGATGGACGGGGGAGAAACTGCCACCGCCACCTGGGAGCCCACCAGGAGGAAAAACCAAAGGAGGGGAAGAAAGCTGGCGGGAGGGAACAAGGGAGGGAGGCAGCAGGCGGGAGGAGGAGAGAGGGAGGAGAGAGGGAGGGACGGAGGAGAGACGCCTGAACAAAGAAACGAGGAGCTGGGGCTGGCAAGGGGTGCAGGGAAGGGGCGGACAGAGGAAGGGGTCCAGAGGCACCTGGGGGCGGGACAGGGGGCCAGGTGGTCAAATTGTTCAGTCTGATCCAGACCTCCCAAGCTTATAGTATGTGTGTATATGTGTGTGTCGGGGGGAGCCGGGGGAGCCCGTCTCAGCAAAGGGAGGTTGGCTCCTCTAGCTAACAACTGCCTCCATCGAAGAGAGGCAAGAACAGGACTACGGGGGAACGCAGGGAGAAAATTACTAACAGCACCCCATCAGCTCCTCAGCTATCCCCCCCCACACACACCCTAAGACTCCTTCCTGGATCCTTAGCTTTCCCCCTCCCCCAACACCTCATGGGTCGGGAAGCAGACCTGCTGGGCTTGAAACCCCCTTTTGTGGTCAGGGTTTCCCAGTCAAGGTCACCTGGGCCAGGCTCCATCCCTACCCCCCCACCAAGGTATGCAGAGTAGCAGGGGCTGAGGCCGGGCTTCTGGCCTTCTCGCCAACCCCCACCTTCCTACTTCCGGGCCTGGCTCCTTTGGAACTAAGGTGGAACAGTGGGGGGTGGCTATGCTTGCACCCTTGCCTAGTCCACGGGTCTATCTAGGCACACCCCCTGAACAGCCGGAGAAGGCCCTGCTCCATCCCACCACCGCTGGGCAGTCCCCNCTGTAACTAGGGTAGCAGATACTGGAGAAACCGAGCGAATTCACGGGGACAGGAGTCCTTCCACCTGGCCCTGATCCAGGGTGGACATGAAGGAGGTTTCAGCTTTCGATTCCCCAGATGTTAATGAACGGGTGGCAAAACGCACCTAATTCAAGACTAAGGACTTAGTGGTCCAGCTGGGCCCCTAGCCCTAGTTCCAAAGGCCTCTTCATCTTGACACTTTCCTTACCTCACCTGCCCTAGGGAACCCCCTCACCCCCGATGTCCCTTGCCCACTTCACCACTAGGGCCCGTGGCTCAAACTGGGGCTTGACTGCAGGCTCTTCCAACTTACCAACACCTCACATACAGGGAAACCCCTAAATCCAAGCAGGACCAAGATGCAGTTGGGGGCCAGAGGATCGGCAAAGGGCTGGAAGAAAAGCCCTTTGGAGGCAGATCTCTTGCCCTGCTGTTCCGAGTGAACCTCCACGTGGGGGCTTCCCATTTAGACCTTCCCTTGAGGCCGACCTGTCTTCAGACTAGGGCCATTGAGGCAGTGCATGCGCACCGACTGGGAAAGAGTGCTACTGCAGGCGTCAGCGGAAGACTAAAACAGAAAGATCCGAACTCCCACTCCGCGAGGGTGAGGGTATACACCCAAAACCTTGCGGGGGTAGAAAAAGTTAATTCTTCACACACCGGTGACCCGGCAGGCCACATCACCCGGTCACACATCTTTACACCGCCCGGAAGCCGCGGGGTCCCCGTCACCGGGACAGGTATGAAGCACATCCTCGTCCTGTCGCCTGGTGCCCGCGGACAGTGCGCCACGGCTAGCCAGACTCCGCACACGGTACACTTCTAAGGAGTTGCAGTGCCGCTGGTCCCAGTGGGGTCGGGGGGTCGCGTTTCCCTCTGTACTC
>LOEQ01003061.1:74890-85155 GCA_001685075.1 Bramus lutescens | reverse complement strand
AGAGAGAGAGAGAGAGAGAGAGAGAGAGAGTTTGTGAGGTAGGTGGGAGGACATAAGCTCCCTAGCTTTGAAGTGACCCATGACTAAGGGCCATCCTGAGCACATCCTGTTTAGACAGAGGCCATATAACCCTGCTGCAACTCATCAGGCCTGACTAGCCTGCATGGGGAGCCACGAGCCAGGCCTAGAACTCCATCCATATGTAGCTCTGTAGACCCACACCTCCAGTAAGAGTTGGGGTGAGAACTTGGGATTTCACTGCTTCCTTGGCATAGATCTCTCCTCTGAGAACCTGGTTAATGATGATTGGGCAGCAAGGCAATGGACCTGGTTGAGGACATCTACCATACCACTAATCCTGGCCTTGCCTGGCTCTGTGGGCAGTTCTCCTTACCGGCAGTTCAGGCCCAAAACTCTAAGTTGGTCTGGATTCTTACATTAGTAAATACTTCAAGTTTCACCTTTACAGTTTGCCAAATGCCAGGTGACCACAGGTTACCACCAGCTTGCTTAGCAGCCACAGCTACCACCTCCAAGGCCATCTTTCCCTCTTATCTGACACTATGAAAGCCACCACCCTGTTCCCTCAACCCCCACTCTTTCCTCCCACTGTTTAGGCAAGATTCAGAGTGACTCTGTTAAAATGAATGCAAGGTCATATTTCTCTGTTTACCCAAAGCTCTCCGGGGCTCCTACTTTGTTGAAAGTCAAATTCAAGTTGGGTATAGTAGCACACACCTATAATCTTAGCACTCTGGAGGCTGAGGGAAGAGGATAGTGAGTTCAAAGCCAACCTAGGCCACACAGTGAGACCCTCCCTAAAAAAAACAAAAAGGAAAAAGAAAAATATAAAAAAAAAGAAAGAAAGAAAGGGAAGGGAAGGGGAGGCCGGGTAAAGGACTTTCCTGAACCTCACAACCTGAATTCTAAGTTTGATCCCCAAGTCCCACATGATGGAAGCAGAGAACTGACTCGCTCAAGGTGTCCTCCGACTTCCACCCATACTAAACAAAAATGTAATATAACAACAATAAAAGGAAAAAAAAAGGAGGAGGAAGAGGAGGAGGAAAGCTGTCTTTAGGTGGATTGTCCCCCATCCCTACCCTCTGACTCTTGCCTTTCCTTGCACACCTGAACCATTCCAGCCTCAGGGCCTCTCTTCTGACTGTTCCGGGAAGTTCTTCCTGCAGACACCACGTGTTCTCACGCGGACTCTGCTTGTGCTGGACTGCTGCCTTCTCTCTGGGTCCATTCTGACCACTGATGCTCCCAGCTGTCTTCATTTCCCACTTTCCCTGACTCCTTTTCTCCCCCCAACATACCCCAGAAGAGACCTATTTTCATGTTCAGTGGTTAATCTGTCCCAAAAGGGCAAGCAGCTCTGTTTTGTGTGTTACTTCCCTAGATAGTGAGTGGAAGACCCAGTTGGGGTTGAGGGTGCTGCATAATCTGACCTTTTCCCCTGAAGTGGGGCCTCTGTTTGCACTGGGGAGGAGAGGTGACCATGGGGCCTCTGCTCCCCTGGGTGTGGGGAGCATGGAGGGGTGCTTGTTTAATGCTTCCCCCTTAAGAACTGGCCTCAGGAGACACACTCCTGAAAGCAGCAGCTGCAGTAGCTAGGACTCTGCTCTAATTTAAAAGGTGAACAACTTGGACCTTGAGCTTTCTAGGGGCAGACACAGTCCCTTGGGCAGAGGTGGACCTCAGGGCTAGGAGAGACCCCAGCAGCTCACTGACAAAGCGGGCCATGGCAGCTCTGGTCTTGTGAGGTTTCTGGCTACCTCCCAGGACCGCATCTGCTCTGCACACTCCCTCCATGTGTCTGTGTGGCCCCGTCCTGGGGGAGGGGGGCCCAAAGAGGGTTCTGCAGCCAGGCTTGCAAGCCCGGGATCTGGACTTACTTAGTTCCAAATGACTGGGGAATGTCCCTTCCGTGACAGTGGTAGTGGTGGCGGGGTGGTGNGCACAGACAGTGGGCACCCTGCCATCAGGCCTTCCTCCGGAGGCCTGGCTACAGGTCATCCTAGAAGAGGGGTTACAATTTAAGGTCACTGTCCCTTCCCACCCTCCAGAGAGTTGAGACCAGAGCATCCCCATTAAATCCCTAGCCTCCTCAATTTGGGAATCTGAGAGTTTTCAGCAGCAAGGCCTCTGAGGCAGAGCAGCACCGGGATAGGCCAACCAGGAATGCTCCTTTAAGAAAAATCCCCCCTTTGCAGAGTGTAGCCTTAGTGCTCTGGAGGATGGCAGGGACAGCAAGGCCAAGGCCAGGCATGTGTCAGGAAGCTAACCCAACCCTGGGCTCACTCTTCATGCTGCTCTGTGGGGTTGCCGAGCCTCATGGGTACCTTTTGTCCTGGTAGAGCTTGATTTCCAAGCAAAACTGGGCCATGTGTGTCTCCACTCCTTCATCCAAGGATGGGGAGAGGCCTCCAATGTGTCCTTAGAGATCTGTGCAGGCCCAGGTCAGGCCCTGCACTCACTCTGGCTGTATATTGTCACTTATCCACTGAACAGAGACATTGAGGAATAAGAGTCTATCTGATTTTGTCTGTGGATTCCAGACTGGGGACCTCCCTTGAATCTTGGGATGCAACCTCTAAAAGGGAAATGATTAGGACTGTCTTGAGGGTGGTGGGGTTTGGCATGTTCTGGTTTCAATTTAATTACTTGATACAGCATCACAGTTTGACCTCCAATTCTATGTGCCCATGAGGATGACCTTGAACTTCTAACCTTCCTACCTTCGCCTCCCAAATGCTGGGATTACAGGTATGTACTACCCTACTGCATCAAATCCAGGGTTCCACACATGCCAGGTAAGTACTCTATCAACTGAGCTATACCCCTAGCCCTGATTCAGATTTGTAAGCATTCCCCTGGGTAATATGGTCCTAGAGAGAAAGTTGTGGATATCCAGGGGTGAGGCCCCAAATTTGGCTGGAACACTAGGCTGTTGCTAGACCTCTTCAGAGGTAACCAGAATCCTCAGCTTTTTATTGAATCCAACCCATTGGGTACGACCTGGATTTTAGACTGGAGATCCAGGCTACCTCCCTGGCTCTCCTATCCTCAGACACAGGGCCAGCTTGGCAAGTCTCCCTTCCCTCCTCTCTTACAAGATTGATTTAAACCTTAATCTGAGGACAAGTTTGTACAGAGCTCTAGCTTGTACAGAGGAGTAGCAACTGACCCAGATGGAGGGATAAGAACTGGGAAGGGGTGGGGCCAGAGGGGGGAGGGGTAGAACAGCAGAACAGATCTCACACTCTGTCTTCCTGGTTTGAGAACCCTCAATGCTGGGGACCTTGTTCCTGCCACCCAGTAGAATATCCATGCATCTACAACCTGCCTTCTACCAGCCACACTGGGCATAGGTAAAACTAGGCTCTCTGGGGCTCAAAAGCACCTGTGGCCAGCAATCAAGATATTCCACAACAATCATGCATGCATATGATGCACATACATGTGGATAAAGCATGCATATGCATAGAGTAAAAATTTAAAAGAAACATGCACATGTGTATAGACAAATGTGTGTGCATGTATGGTGGCTGAAGTTTGATAACAAGGAAGTCTTCCTCTATTATTCTTTTTGTTTGTTTTTATTTTTGTTTGTTTGTTTAAATATTTATTTATTTATTTATTATGTGTGCAATATTCTTTCTGTGTGTACGTCTGCAGGTCAGAAGAGGGCACCAAACCCCATTACAGATGGCTGTGAGCCACCATGTGGTTGCTGAGAATTGAACTCAGGACCCCTGGAAGAGCAGGCAATACTCTTAACCTCTGAGCCATCTCTCCAACCCATGTTTGTTTGTTTTTCAAAACAGGGTTTCACTGTGTAACAGCCGTGGCTGTCCTGGAACTCACTCTGTAGACCAGGCTGGTCTCAAACTGACAGATATCCTCCTGCCTCTGCTCCCACCGCCTGGCTGCTCTGCCACTCTTCTTCTTTATTCTTTGAGGCAGGGTCTCTCAGTTCAGTCCAGAGCTTGCAGATATGGCTAGTTTTACAGAGATTCTAAAACTACTGGTGGTCACCACACATCACCCAGCATTTTACATGGGTTCTGGGGATCTGAACTCAGGTCCTTTTGCTTGTTTAGTAAGCGCTTCAACCACTGAGCCATCTCCCCAAACTCATGTTGTCTTCCTTTTTAAGGAAGGAAGTTGATATGGGGTCTTTTCCCAATTTTTTATTTTTTCTTTATATGTATGCGAGTGTATTCATGTTTATGTGTGCACACATGCATGTGAGCATTTTCAGGAGGCAAAAGAGGGTGTTGAACCTCTCTGGGAGCTGGAGTTATAGATGGTTGTGATCTGCCAGGTGAGGGTGGTGGGAGAGATCAGCAATTGCTCTTGACCACTGAGTCATCTCTGCAGCCCCTGCTACAGGCTTCTGATGGATCTAGATCAGGTTAGCGAGAGCTCAAGACATCCTGCACATCCTTCCTCGTGCTGGGATTAGGCAGCTCTACACCCAGCTTTCTCTTAGGAAGCAACATTTTTGCTTGCTGTCTTCTAGTCTGTGTTGGCTCTGTTCTCCAGTACCTGCCTCAGCCTCTCTCCAGGCACCCATCTTCTGCCTGAATGAGGAACACACATGGCAGCCTGTGGCAGAACCAGGAAACCCTGGCCCTTCTCTGCCAGCTTTCACCAGTCGCAGAACAACTAGCATGGGAGTGGTCTGTCACATCAGACCTGGTTATCTGGAGATAATCTCAACAATTTATCCCTGATGCCTCAATTTTCCTCCCAGGGAATGAACTGGTCTCAGCATTACCTGCCCATGCTCAATCAAGCTTACGCACCAAACTTTCAGTGTTTCCAGCAACAAGGGATTCTAGCTGAAGACGGGCCTTTAGATTTTTTTTTTTAATTGGGACTGGAGAGATATCTCAGTGGTTAAGAATACTTGCTCGTCTTGCATAGGACCTAGATTCAATTCCCAGCATCCATATGGTGGCTCATGAGCCATCATCTATAACTCCCAGGTACTAACATAGCAGACATTCATACACATAAAATAAATCTAAAAATATTTTTTGTGTTTTGTTTTCTGGGGACAGGGTCTCTATATATAGCCTTGCTGTCCCAAAACTCACTATGTAGACCGGGTTGGCCTCAAATTCACAGAGATCTACCTGACTCTGCCTTCCAAGTGCTGAGATTAAAAGTGTGGTACATTATACCCAAACTAAAAACGTTTTTTTTTTTAATTGATTGCTAGGTTGAGATCAGGTCTTATGTAGCCCAGGCTTCATGAACTTGTTATGTAGCTGAAACTGGCCTTGAATTCCTGGTCATCCGGCCTCTACCTCCTGAGTGCTGGAACCCATGGCTTCAAACATGCTGGATAACACTCTACCAACTGAACTACATCTCTAGCCCCTCCAAGACAGGTCTTAATCTCCTTTAGATGGGATGGGTGGGCTCCATGTTGGCAGAGAACTTCAGGGAATGAATGGTACTTCCCATCATAGGCAGGGTTAGTCTCTGGGGTAGCATTCTTCAGAGAGCGGCTGAGCATGGCTTGAGGCCAATCCTGGGTCATAATCTTGTTCAGGGTCTGGGACCTTAGAGGTAGATACACTGTAGTTCATCCAGCCAGGGCCCTGGTCATTCTGGGACTTTCAGGTGGAGAGGCAAGGACTAGGCAGGGCTAGGAGCACAAGGCATAAATAAGCAACACCATTTCCTGAATCCTAAGAGGTCCCCTGGCCTGGTTCAAATACTCTCCCAAAAACCTGCCTTTGACTTGCCCCATAGCCCTTTGTCCTTTTAGCATCAAGGCAGTGGTTCTGTGCCAGTGAGTCAGGACCCTTTCCCTGTCATGGGAGTTGCCTAAGACCATAGGAAAACAGGCATTTCCACCACAGTTCATAACAGCAGCAAAATTACAGTTATGAAGTAACAATGAAATAATATTATGGTTGGGGGGGGTCACTATACATGAAGAACTGTATTAAAGGGTCATGGCATTAGGAAGTTTGAGAACCACTGTCCTAAGAGAATTATAACAGCACCCTAAATCTCCATCAGACATCATTCATTCATTCTGCAAATATCACATGTGTGACCCTCCATGCTCTTGGTACACAGGCTGACTTCTCCATTCTAGTTTGGACTGCTCGCTCTTTCTTCTTTCTTTTTTTTCTTTCTTTCTTCTTTCTTTCTTTCTTTCCTTTCTTTCTTCTTTCTTTCTTTTCTTTCCTTTTCTTTTCTTTTCTTATGGTTTTGTTTTTTGAGACAGGGTTTCTCTGTAGCCTTGGNGCCTTGAACTCACAGAGATCCTCCTGCCTCTGCCTCCCGAGTGCTGGGATTAAAGATGTGTACCACCACAAACCATCTCTATGGAATAAGCAGGTCAGGCTCTGAGGTGAAGGGCTAAGGACTAGGAGCCTAACCATCAACTCTAACTGTAGTTGGAGTTTCCTGAGGGCAAGAGAAGAGCCTAGGCAAGAGGGTACCTGGTGTTCAGAGAAGCCAGAGTCCATAAGGTAAGAGGCCAGCCAGCACAGCTCTGATGTTCTAGAGTGTCTATGGAGGTGAGATGGCAGACAGACTCAGGAAGGGTCACTTAGATGGTCAGGCAGCCCTGGAGACGTGTGACTTCACTGGTTTTCACTCTGCCATCCTGCACTAGTCGGGACAGGGTGTGTGTGTGTAGAGCTGTGTAGAAAGGCTGTTGGCAGGACCAGCTACAGGGGTTTTCATTTGTCCCTGGTGTTCTCATTTTAAAGTAGGGACACACTGACCAATCCGTTCCTCACCAGGAGGTGAGAAAGTTGAATGAACCACTGTGAACAGATTTCTGAGAGCAGCCATTTGTGTGCATGGTGCATTCTCTCCGAGTTGTTATAACTTATTAGCCCTCCCCACTAGTGACAGGGAGACAGACCAAAATGTTAATGCCAGGGACACAAGGGCCTGTCTGGAGCTGCTCTGCTGGAGCCCCAGAGAGGAAGGAGCAGGTGTCTGCCTTCTCATCTAACACAGGGATGCACTGAAGTTGGGATGGCTCATAGCTGCTGGGCTTTGAGCATCTCCTGCCACTGCCTCTGCTTGTCAGGTGTTCAGGCCCTGAAGCAGCTTATATGATACCCTCTTCCCACCCGCTGGAGTCTCCTTAGGGAAAGCAGCCTCATTGTCCCACTGGGAGATAACCTGTTTGCAGGCTGTCATGGGAACACAATGTTAGAAAAGCAGGCTGCCTGGGACTCATGGGTCCCATACTGCCCCCCTCTTAAACAGGCCCCGGCCGGTCTCAACCCTTGATGTCCAGCCTATAGTTCCTCCAGACTATGACAGACCAGAAACTACAGGAATCAGCACGACCAGGTCCTGGGGGTCAGCAGGGAGATCTTCCGGCCTAGGGACAGGCATAGAAGAACGAGGTGACAGGTAGATCCAGTGTCAGGCAAGGAGGTAGCTGGTCAGAAGGGAAGCAGGGTTGGAAAGAACCTGCCAGCTCTCCATGGGGGTCTGGGTGCTCTTGGAGAACCCCAGCCTGTGGGACTTTTGCTGCCTTTGTTGGTTGACTGACAACTCTCTCCTGAGGAACAGGACACTGCCTCTTTAGGACAAATTGCTTTCACAAATGCTGACAAGCTGGGGGCCTCAAGATTTCTAGGAGGGCACAAGGCCACAGGGTCCCTGTTACCTTCTCTACCTTCCTAGTTCTCAAACCTGGGTGCCAATCAAGCACACCCACAGATGATCCCTGGGCCGAGGCAGGGCCCCTGCTTCCAAAGGCTCCTTTCTGGTTAAACATTTATGACCCTTGATCATAAATGGTGAAATTGAGGCAGAGAGGGGGCCTTGTCCAAAGTGCCAGGGGGAAGAGAACGTCACCACTTCCATCAGCCCCCTTCACAGCGGGAAGAGTGGGGCTCTGGCTGCAGGCTGGGCGGCTGGTGTTTCTGCCAGCCTTGGTCCTGCCTCTCTGAGCCCTGCTCTGTCCACTCCCCAGTAGCCCAGGCAGAGTTTTCCACCTGCATGACCTTGCTCCCATGCTGCTTTGCCTCTAGTCTGCCCCTCATTGGCCTCTCCTGGGCTGGGGGACCCTCTGGTCAGTTCCTGACTTCTCCCCATATCCTTCCTGAAGGATTCCTCCTTGGCCGTCATCCATGGCTCTTCCAAGTGCTTCTGAGGAGTCAGGTTGGGGAGACCACCTGGGGAAAAGCTGGAGACAGGCGCTAAGCAGAGATTCAGGGCAGGGAGCACAGGAGGACAGTCAGCCTCAGTCTCCCCTAGGGGCTGTCTGTGTTCCAGGTGTCAAGCAGGCTCCAGGCTACCCCACCCCCACCAGGTGTGAGGCTTCCGGCACCTCAGAGGCCCCTTTGTCCCTTATCTTCTCTGCTTCTTTGGTGGCAGCAAACAGATAAGCATCCCTTTCTGGGCTGAAATTCCAACCTGGCAGCTACTCCACCCCCGGGAGGTCTGGGACCTGCCAGCTGCACACTCTCGCGGGACCCACCCAACACGTACATCCCACCTACCGTTCTCCTCCCTAGCTTGCACAGTTTTCGCTAACTCCTCCCCCTCCTCTACATTTGAGCCAGGGCCTCCACTACTCCCTTGACCACGTCCTCATCCCTGACTCTCTACATTTTGTTGACAGAGTCCTCCCTCTTTTGACCCTCGTAGTTTGGGGATGGGGTCCCTGACCTATCAGTGGGAGAGCGAAGCCCAGGAGCTGACCTCTGTGTGATCTCAAAGATCCCCCCACTCCAGGGCAATCCCAGACACACCCCCTTGGCTTCCGGGACCACCCCTTCTCACGGACTTTCTCCGTCTCCATCTCTCAGCCTCTCTTCTTCCCCGTCTCCCCCCTCCCCCCTCATTAAGCCTCCTAAACCCGCCAGCTCCCTGAAGCAGGAAATTGCATTCTGCCAAGATTAAATGGACTTGAACGCTCTGCCTCTGCCCGCGAGGGAGGGGAGCTGAAAGGAGCCAAGTTTGTTGGGGGTGGGGGTCAGGTCCCTGAACCTTAGCTAGGGAAAGAGGACCTAGCAGGGTGGGGTATCTCAGGGAGGGATGGGGGCTTCCTGCAAGACACAGGGGAGAGGACAACGGGCCTGAAGTAAGCGAGGCTCAGAGAATTGTGCCCCCTTCTCACTGCAGTGGGATGCAGGAGATTGAGAGGAAGTCACTCAGTGGGGGCAGTGGCAAGTTCTGATTAGGTGGGGGTGGGGTAAGGGGCAGGAGGAAATGGCGTTTGGGAGGTGAGAGAGGATGGCTGTCTAGTTGAGATCCAGTCAACAGGAAATGGGAAGTGAACTTTCACGGGTGTAGTCACTGTTTTCTGAAGTACCCAGTGGGAGGAGTTGGCACATCTCACTCTTGCCAGTGGTCCAAGGACTCACAGCAAGGGCACAGTCAGACCTTCCGGTGTGACCCTTTACCTGACAGGAAAGCTTTCAGGACCCAATAGCCTACAGCCAAACATTGTCAAAAAGTGTCAGGACACAAAGAGCCAGGGCGGGTGGCTCAGGCCTGTACTTTCACATGGGATGCTAGCTAAAGCAAGAAGCCAGTGCAGTCTGCTCTGAATACAGAAGACCAGAGGGCTGCGAATGGACCAAGGGGAGAGATGTGCCAAGGTTAGCCCCTCCCTCCAGAGGCTTAGACCCTATGGTTCTCACTAGCCCCATGTCCCATCCATGAGGACAGTCATCCCCATTTCCCAGATAAGTGTTCTGAGGCCAGACCAGCTGCCTCCCTCTTTGGGTCATAGGGTTGGTTCCCCCAAGGCTAATTTCACTAGTGAGGTGAGTAGGAGATGGGTCAGACCAGTTCCGTCGCGGGTAGAGCAGAGAGGACAGCTAGGCCTCCACAGCACCCTGGGTCTAGTCCTATGTCTAAGGCAAGCCTTGAAGAAACAGGGAGGAGTTGGGCCTGTTAAGATTGGTCATATGTCACTTTAGAGTTGTGGCTAGAGACGACAATGCCTAGTAATGCTATCTATGCCAACCTGTCCACACTGGGAAGGACAGCTTGTTCCTTCAATGTGGTTTCAAGAAATGATCAGTTGAAGCTGGTCAGTGGTGGCGCACACTTTTAATCCCAGCACTCGGGAGGCAGAGGCAGGCAGATCTCTTGAGTTGGAGGCCAGGCTGGTCTACAGAGTGAGTTCCAGGACAGCCAGGATTACACAGAGAAACCCTGAATTAAAAACAAACAAACAACAAAAAAATAAAAGAAAAAAGAAAGAAAAGAAGAAAGAAAGAAAGAAAGAAAGAAAGAAAGAAAGAAAG
>LOEQ01003061.1:51167-64792 GCA_001685075.1 Bramus lutescens | reverse complement strand
TTCACTGCCTATACCCCAGTCACACTGATGGTCCCCGGAAGATGTATGGAGTGGAGGAGAGAAGGAGGGAATTTCAAAGGTGGGTCTTCTTTGTACAGAATGTCTGGATCCCATCTCCCAAATGTGGGTGTATAGTTGAGAGAGGATAAGACAGCAGCCTGTTAGGTAAGTCACCCCTTCTTCTAGGTCCCAGCCAGGTTTTTGGCTGTATCTTGATCAAGGACTCCCCTTTTGTGTTCAGGTCACCTTCTTTGAGTAAGAAGCATCCGACTGGTCCCAGGACAAGGGATAGGATGTAGATGAAGCTCTACCACTGGCCTTCAAGGTCACAATTCTGGGAAAGGCTGATTAACTTTCCTAGTCTTCACCACGGTCCACGGCAGCTCTAGGGTTGCTGTAACCTGATTAGACTGAGTCTGGCTGCACAAGAGTTAATCTCAGTCCCCACCCCCGCCCCCTGCCCCGTGTGTGCACAAATTCCAGGAACGCTTTCCATTAAGGACGCTAGCTCCGAGCAGATTTCATTTACATTAATAAGAACCAGAAAAATCCGTGTGTGGGGAGAGGTGGGGTGTGTGTGACAGGCAGGGTGTGTGGTTACCACTCACAGTTTGTATTTGAGGCTGGAAGAGGGCAGCAGTGAGAGGCTCAGAAGGGGCCTCTGGACCAGTGTTTAGTGCTAGGGAAAGGTAGAATTCATCCAACTTGAGAGATTCCTGTAGGGGAGAAGAGCCCATTGAACTGCGGGGCCTCTTTCCTGAGATAGGGGAGAAGGGAGAGATGGCTGGTCTTAAGGTTCAGCATGAAGGGATGGCAGAACCCAGCCTTGGGGAAAATAAGACAGCAATCTCTGGAGATGAGAGCCAGGGGACCCCTCATTTGCATGAGCTGTGGAAGACCTGGGCATGCTGAAGCCTGCTGAGCCCCCCTTTTACCAGTCTGTTGTCTCCCTCTTTTCCTGGGGTGGTATGGATCCTGTATTCTGAGACCTGAGGACATTAACTCATCCCTCAATCTTCTTGTAGCTTTGACTCAGTCCTGATGCTAAGCGGTGGCTGGCCCTTTTTGATCCTTTTGGGAGCTCAGGAAATGCCTAAGATTCGCTGCTGCTCTTGCAAAGGATCCAGGTTCAATTCCCAGTACCCACATGGCAGCTAACAACCATCTGTACCTCCAGTCCCAGGGGATCTGCTGCCCTCTTTTGGCCTCTAAGGGCATTAGGCATGCACTTGGTGCACAGACATATATGCATATGCATGCAAAATAACCATACACATTAAAAAATAAATCTTGCCTTTAATTCTAGCTCTTGAGAGTTTGAAGGTAGCCTGGTCTCTGGTCTACAGGGCGAGTTCCAGGACAACCAGGATTAGATTAGACAAACCCTCTCTTAATCCTGCTACATACACACACACATATTTTGGGAAAAAAAGCAAAAAACAACAAAATAAAACAAAACAACCTCCATCAGTCAAGGAGGACCTGCAGAAGGAGTATGTCCTGGGTGGTGATTCACATTGCTGTCATGAATGCTATAGCTCTGAGGATTCCCATCTTCATCTTAGTTCACAGCCAGCTGCCAGCATAGGTCTCCTCCCTTCAGGAGTGAGTATATCTGATTCCCTTTTCAGGCTGTTCTTGGCACACAGGGCTGAACTTTGATGACTTTATCTGCCCTGCCCTTTGTACCGGAGTCTGTCATGGAGGTACACATGACATATGTGCTCTACACATTAGACTGAAGGCATTTGATGCAGTGGCCCTGTATACTTCCAGGCTTCTGAGAAAATATGAATATTTTCTGGATGACATCCGGATGCAGGATGACTATCTCAGTCTGTGTCCACACCATCTGAGTGCAGAGGGTGACCCCTCAGCCTGGCTAAGGGCTGAGCAATGGGAGGGAAAGAAGCCCCAGTTGTAGTATCTTTCAGGATATAGACTCAACTCTGCCATGTTTCAGGCCTGAGAGATAGGCATCACCTGCAGGGCAGGCTCTGGTGGGTTTCCACACAGTGCCTCCGGGCTCAAGTCGTCAAGAGCAGAGGTTTAATCCCATGAGTCATTGCAAATAGCCTCTGTCCAGCCTGACCCTGAGACGTGATGTCTAGTTCACCTGGGCTCAGGGAGATTCCTGGCCTCTGAAGAGAGAATAGGAGGCCTGGCTCCTTTTTCTCCCACTCGCTGTGGCCTCATCAGTATGCGAAACCCACCCATTGCAGTTGTCTTATCTCAGCAGCCTCATGGGCAGAGCAGAATGGAAGACTCCCCCAGACCCTCTGGCTGGCTGCTCCTCCCCTTCTTATCTTGCCCCCTCAGCCTCCCGCCCCCTCACAGCAGCTGCAGATCTCTCCGGCTTCTCTTCCCAGCATCCTCTAGGTCTTGCTTTTTGTCTCCTGTCTTTTTCTCCCTGGGGCACTGGGGGTACATCTGAAGGGCCGATTACTCCAGAGCTGGAGTGATGGGTGCTGGAGCCCGCCCTTGTTTCGGCAGGCTGGAGGGTCTGAGTCAGCTCCTCAGAGGGTCTGGAGATGCCAGCTTTCAGCTTGTTCTTCAGCCAAGCCTGTCATCATCCTACCTAGCCAGTAACTACAATACTCACCCCGAATTGATGGCCCCAGATCTTGAGGTTTGACAAGGTACCTGAGTTGGAATCCAGCTTTGATATTCACCAGCAGTAACCTCCAGCTTCTTGAGCATCAGTTTTCTCTCTAAACTGGATGAAAATGGAGCTTGGACTGAGACAGAAGAGAACCCTGTACTTTTTGCTATAGACTGCTTTCTGTCTAGGTATGGTTCCTCACTGTAGTTTGTTCTGACCTCAGCAGATGCTTATACATCTTCCCCTCCTGCCACTTTTTGGAAGACTAGGGCATCCCAGCTTCTGAGAGTTCTGGGCAAGAATGTGTGTAACTCCCGATGGACTGTGGAGATACAAGCTTCAGGTCTGATGGGAACTATGCCAAGATTATTCTGAGTCAATAATTATGTAGATGGATGAAGGGAGCCCGAGAGGCAGAAGTGCATTTTATCGACCGAAGGAATTATTTACCTGGGTAGGAAAGGATTGCTAGGAGACTGAAGCACTTACTGTGCACAGGGCCAGCCTGGTCCTTGCTCCACTGCCCCACAGCTAGGGGCTGTGGAACGTTTTCTTCCATTTTAGAGAGACAGGGTCTCATTATGTAGCCTTGGCTGGCCCAGAGCTCACTGTCTAGATCAGGCTGGTCTGGAATGTATAGAAATTTGCCTACCTCTGCCTTCCAAATGCTAGGATTAAAGGTGTATACTGCCACCTCACCAGGTGACAACTTTAAGAAACACCCAACACAGGGTGTTTCTCTTTGTAGCCGTGGCAGTCCTGGAGCTTGCTCTGTGCCTCGAACTCAGAGATTCACTTGCCTTTGCCTCCTGAGTGCTGGGGTTAAAGGCATGTACCACCACCATCTAGCAGATAAAAAGATTTTTAATTATGTGGTCAGATCCCCCGAAGCTAGTTACGGGCAGCTGTGAACAGCCCAAAGTGGCGCTCTACAAGAGCACCAACTACACACTATTTTCTGCTGAGCCATCTCTCCAGCAGCCTCTCCCTTTTTTGGCAAGTTCTCACTGTGTAGCTCAGGCTGACGAGTTTATAGCAGTCCTCCTGTATCTACTTCTAAAAGCTAGGATTATATACCATAAGACTTTTTAGCTAGTGGAGCTTTTGGAGGAGAGAAGGACCTTTGAGGACTTAACAGCCTTGACAAAAAAGTACTTTGTGGTATGAGTTTAGCTATATTTCCTATATTTGGTTTAAGAAAAGTTGTGAACTTCCAGTGCCTCAGGTCCCGGGACAGGACAGTCTCCTGCTTACTACCACCCAACTGGCTTGGCCAGATAGATGACCGAGTGCTGCCACCTCCTGGCTATATGAAGCACTGTGATCTCAGGCACTGGGTCTCCTGAGCATTCGCCCCTTATCACTCCACCTGTCCCTGAGGGCATTCACCCCTCTGGAATAGGGGTAGTTGGGCTCCAGGCACCCTTGAGACCCCCCAGCTAGACTGTGCATGCCTGGAGAGCTTAGCTCAGGCCTGGTTACTCATCAGGGCTTTGAAACTTGTTTGATGCATAGCCATGACAGCTGCTCCTGGATGGTCCTCAAAGCCCTGCATTGTAGCAGCTGTCCCAGCCAAGGACAGTCTGGACTCAGGACCCTGGAGGCTTCCTCCAGGTCAGCCTGAGCTGATGGGGAAGTTTACTCTGCCTTGGCAGCATCCACCTAAACCCAAACCTAGCTAGGAGAAATGCACCCTGTAGGCAGGGTAGGGCAATTTCATCCATGGTACTGGTGTTGAATCCAACCCTGATGATCAGTCTATTTGTGCCTTCTGGCTTAAGCCCTAGTTAACAGGGGTGAGAGCTCTACACTACCAGGATCCTCCAAACATGGTCTTGCATGAGACCAAGCCCCAAGCCTGTAAAGCTTCAAACACCTGTGCTCAGATGCATGCTAACAGGTGAAGCTGAGGAGCAACATCAAAGTCGGAGTTTCTTTCCCTCTAACAAGCAGTGTAGAAAGGATTCATATGCTTCTGTTGGTATGGACCATCAACTTAAGCCTTGAGATGGTTGAGGGAGGACTGGCTTCTGCAGGGAAGAAACTACTACCCAAGCTTTGGTGATTTGGGTGCAGCTAACTAGGAGCTTCCCAGAGCCCACCCCGCCTGTGCTCACCTGAAGAGCCATCCATGCTGCCTGACAGAGTTAATGAGGCTGCCGCTTATGACTGCTGCTCAGGTGGTGAAAGTACTAGCCTCTCAGAGACTTCCGGAGGTAGGGCTGATGCATCCCTTGGGGAGACATTTGTCCAGGTGATACATTCAGTGCCCAAGTGTTGGGAATATGCGGCCTCCTCTGAAAGGGTGCCATGTATGACCACACTTGGGAGTTTTGCATTTGATCTCACTTTTGCCTAGGAAAGCTGCAACACAGCTAGCTCTCTAGGGCACTACTAGGCTGGCTGGGACTGGCCTATTCAAAGTCCTTTCTATGGTCCATCCCAAATGTGGAAGGCACATGCCCACCTGAACAGATTACCTTCCCCCGATAATACCAAATCAGTGGAGTTAAAGAAGTTTCACATTGGCTGTGCGAGCACTAATCCCAGCTGTGGTGGCACACCCAAAGTTCCTGCACTTGAAAGGCAGAAGCAGGATCTCTGTGTTCAAGTCCAGCCTTGTTTACATAGGGATTTCCAGGACAGCCAGGGATACTACATAGGGAGGTATCCAGGTGATAGAGAGACCATCTCAAAAACTAAATTAAAAAAAATCAAGTAATGGGGGCTGGGAGACAGTTCCCGCAGTTGAACGCTGGCTGCTCTTGCATTAGACTTGGATTTGAACCCTAATAATCACATTGAAGATTCCAGGGAATCTGACACAACTTCTGGCCTCTACAAGCTCCAGACACTGTGGTGCATACAGGCTGAACACCTATACATGTAGAATTAAAAAAAAATATCAAAGAATGGTGGGCAATGGTGGTGCATGATTTCAATCTCAGCATTTGGGAGGCAGAAGGAGGATCTCTGAGTTTGAGGCCAGCCTGATCTACAAAACTAGTTCCAGGGGGACTACTGAAAAACCATGTTTTGAAAAAAAAAAAAAAAAGTCTTTTTGGCTAAAATGTTTCTTGTCCTAGTGATAAGGATGAAATTTTATCTGCCAAAATAGAAAGCCCCATAATGAGATCCAGCAGTTTTCCTTAGCATCTGGGAAAACAGGAAGTGAGGAGAGCTGTGGGGCTGGCATTGGTACCTTCATGCCAGCAGAGGAGGAGGAAGTTTTATCTGAATTACTGCCAAAACAGTGAGGATCATGCCCATAATCCCAGCACTCTGAAGGCTGAGACAGAAGGATCTCAAGTTCAAGGCTAGCCTGGTTACATTGTAAGACCAAAAATAAACAACAGGAGCAGGAGATGGTTCAGTAGTAAAGGCACTGTTCTTCCCAGGACCAAGGCTTGACTGCCAGTGCCCACAAAGCAGCTCATAGGAACAGACATATACATGAATACACATAAATCTAAAATTGCTTTTAAAAATTTTAAAATAAAAATGAAGGAAGGGAGATTCTACTTGACAGAGCAGTTATGTAGTCATGTGCTCCCCATCCTGGAAGGTCTAGAACCTAAAAAATTGAGAATAGAAGCACCCACACCCATGTTTAGGAACTGGAAGGAGAGGCCGACAAAAGATTACCGCGAAGTGTCAGATCAACCTGGGCTATTATATATTGAGTCTTTAAGCCTAGGCTAGGTTATGTATATAACGCATCTTAAAAAAACCCAAACACAAAGAAAACCACCAGGTGTGACTGGCTCAGACAGCCTTTACCACCCATTCTCTTAAGAATAAAGACACAGGAAACCCAGTTTTGAAGGTATTTCTTTTGTAAAGGAGCCAGCTAGACTGAAAATCTTCCAAAATTCTGTACAAATGTATAATATACAAATATACACAAGGCTATTGCCAAGACATAACAACAACAAATGACAGTGGTGGCTTTAGTGTTGATAACCACTCAGAGCTTCTCAAGCCCCCAGAAAGGACACAACACAGGCTACACCATGGAAAACACATTACATTTACACTATATACACTGAAGTATAAAAAGCCCATTGTCCCCTCTGTTCACAAAGCCTCAGGTGGGAAGGAAGGCTGTTTACCAGATAACCCACATAAGGGAGCTCCTTCAAGGTGGGAGAACCCTGCAGAATGAAGTGGTTCATCCTAAAACTATTAATAGCACAAGGCATGCTCTTAGAGATGGAAAATAAGAGCAAATTGAGAAGATGGCTTGCTCCCTGTGCTCATCATTGCTTCCCCATCTCACTCCATCTCAGTGAACCGGGCAAACATGGCTTTCCGAACAGCATCTTTGTAGGAATCAGCACCTGACAACCCGTATGCACTGCCTTTGGCTCCTAAGCCAGCTCCTTTTAGCCGGACTTGAGCCTGGGGAAACAAAAAGATTGTTAGTAGTTTGTAGGTAGAGCATATACCCACCTCTTGCCTTGCCCACACTACTGAGCAGAACCACCCACTAAGAGAAGACAAGGTTGCTGACACTGGACCTGGATGGTTTTAAGGACTGGGGCAATGAAAGTGGCCGAGGAAGATGAACCTACCCATACCCTTCAGCGCCCACTTAGTGAATATTCATGCCTAGTAAGGACCCTAAAGCATTTTACTGAGGCCTGGAAAAGGTACTTACAGGCACAAATTACAAGAGGATAGACAAAGCTATTGTGCAAAAGGGTAACATGCCTGCATAAATTAAAAAAAAGGAAAAGGTGACAATAGCTGTGCTACCAGGGTACTGTAGGGGCAGTTGCTGGTTGAATTCCTATCATAGTCAACGGGTCTGAGTCTCTGAACCCAGAACTGTCTCACCCTGGGCTCTGACAAATTAGTGGTTTCTTCTACATTTAAAATGGGCATGTGCCGGTGGTGGGTGGGTAGAGATAAGCCTTGGGATTCTCCTGTCTCAGCCTGACAAACGTCTGTATCACTGTATTCAGCTTAAATTTTCTTTAAAAATTAAAAAAAAAATATTGTGTTTGTTTGTGTATGGGGGCATGTGGCATGGTACACACATCAGAGAACTTTGGGTACCAGACCTCATTACAGATGGTTGTGAGCCACCATATGGTTGCTGGGAACTGAACTCAGGACCTTTGGAAGAGCAGGCAATGCTCTTAACCACTGAGCCATCTCTCCAGCCCTGTCTCCTTCCAGTTTTATGTAAGTTCTGGGGACTTAACTCAAGTTGCTAGGCTTCCATGTTAAGTTACCTACTGACCATTCTATTGGTCCTAACATATATTTTAATCACTCATTTTTATTTTATGTGTATGAATACTCTGATTGTATGTATATCTGTGCACTAGTTTTGTGCAGTGCCTGTGGAGGCCAGAAGAGGGAATCAAAAACCCAGAACTGGGATTGTAGATGCCCAAGTGAGTGCTGGGCACTGAACCTGAGTCCTCTGCAAGAGCACTGAACACTCTCTCAACTGCTATCAACTATCTCTCCAATTTTTCTTTTTCAAGTTTTAATTTTTTTAAACAACAAGGGCACCAGGCCTTATGGTGCATGCCTTCAGTTTCAGCACACTCCAGGCATAGGCAGGTAAAGCTCTGTGAGTCTGATCCTAGCCTGGTCTACATAGTGAACTTCAGAAAAATCATGGCTACAGGGGCCCCTATCTTCAAAACCAAAAACAAAGCAACAATGACTTCCTCTCAAAAACACAACAATGAGGAGGAAGGAAGGGCTTTCGGGGAAGGTGTGCCTTTGTCTATTTAACACTCAGCAGGCATGCAAACCCAGCAACCAGAAATGTCAGAGTTTATATGTACCTCAATGGGAGCTGTGATGCCTTGACACTTTCTTCCTAAGCCTGAGCCTTCCCGCCAGCCCATGGCCTGCAGCATCTTGTTGCCAATGTTACTGTGGTCAATGCCATCTTTGGTGGGCTGCTCGTAATTCCTGCCAGTGGCAAACACACAGTTATTTAAAACAGCCAGAGCCCCAGCTAATGAACTGGAAAATGGTGCTCATCACATACACAGTGCCAGCATCAAACTGCTTCTTGCGTTTGGGCTCTGGAGGTTCTGGAATTCCATACTTCTCACGTCTTTCTGCAGCTCGATCTCGGTATTTCATCTACAAAGAAAACAAGAAAAAGCAAGGGAGGAGTATTCTTACTTCAGCCTTTTTTTTTTCTTCAACAGTCTTATACACGCAGATGTTAACCTAAAGCATCCTTTAATTTGGAGCGTATGTAGTCTTACATACCAAATTCCTTTGTTTTTCTTTACTACTCTTGGTCACATTGCTTGTTTATTGTCCTAAAGATGAAGACAGAATTGCCTATCTCCAGTGAACATTCTGACAGGTCTACGTCCAGAAACAGATAAGTATTAAAGAGGTTCCCTGAGACCCATCCAGTAGATCCTGGACAACTGGCACTATAATCAATCAGTGGGAAAAGGAAAAGCCTTGAGCACAGACACCTCAGAATTATCCAGAGTAAGAAATTTCAAAACCATTTTTTTGGGGAGGTGGGATGGGTTGGGTTGGGTTTCGAGACAGGGTTTCTCTGTGTAGTCATGGCTGTCCTGAAATTCACTCTGTAGACGTCCGACCGGAGTTTGAGTGTCTCTAGGTGGACGGAGAACCTCCAGAGTGCTGGTATTGAAGGCGTGTGCCATCACTGCCTCAGGTGGCAATGGCAAAGTGCTTTTGCCAAACCTTTCCACTATGTCTTAGGAACCTGGAACTAACTGCTACAAATAAAAGAAAAATACTCTTGTGGTGCTGTATGCCTATAGTTCAGCTATTTGGAAGACTGAGGCAAGAGGACTGACTGCTTGAGCCCAAGAGATCAGGGCCAGCCTGTCAACATAGCAAGATGCTATCTAAACAATCCAACCAATCAGAAAGTACTACAGACAAAAATATGTCAGGATTTTCATCCTAGTGGTGCACTATCCATTCACTTACCTCCCTCTCCCTCAGCTCCAAGGCTTCCAATTCCTGTTCGCTCAGCCTGGATCTTCGGTAGATGTCCATATTTTGCTATTACAAAAGAGTTAACAGACATACTTAGAATTTAGACCATTTTAATATGAAATGTCACGACATTAGTACTTGGTTTTGTATTCTAGCCAAATATCAATACACCACAGCACCCAAACCAAAGCTAGGGCATGTGAAGACACAGTGCTTCTTCTATGCTCTACAACTCCAGATATCCACGCAGAAGGTACTGACCCTTCACCAGGGTCACACTCCCACCATTCCTTCCTTCCCCGCTCCCTCCCTGCCCCCTCCCCCTGTAAGCTTTGAGAAGCAAGGCCACCTTGTGTAGGTCAGAGAGCTGCTGGTGCCTGACTAAGGCATCTTTGTTTGGGAACTGACGCCGGCAGAGCAGGCAGGCCATCTTCTTCCAGTCGGCTAGTTTCTCTTCCTCAGTCTCAAGTCTCTCTACTAGCTCTTCCTCATTGTCACTATCACCACTGTAAGCAGCAACCAGACCTCTCTGGGGACAAAATGATAATGGGTCATTGGAAATTACAGATAAAACAGTGCCAAAATTTGAGAGACTCTCCATTACTCTGTGTTGTCCTTTAGTAGTGAACCACATCTTATCAACTGTATGGTATAGCCTTCTAGTACCAACCCTTTTGGAACCTAAGAAATAGGTTCTTGGATGACGACTGTTTTTAAACCACTGACCATGCATAAAAAAATCTAAATACAACAAGAGAGCAGAGTAATGGACCAGCTAAACCAGCATCTATCAAGGAAACTAAGTTTCCGCTTTGTCCTAATTTTCTTTCCAGACCATTAAAAATTCTATTTACAAATGCTACAAAAGCCAATTTACTTAGCTTAGGGATTCAGGCTTCGTTCATCGGTCCATCTCACCTGATCTCAGGCACAAAACACAAAGCCCTCAATATGGATTTTATAAGCCAAAGCTGTTCCAGATACCCACTGACAGAGAAAAGCATCCCATTTTAAGGAACTGCATTAGGCAAGATGCAGCAGAGACTGAAACTGAGACATAAACCACACAGTTAAAAACACAGGTGGTACTTTCTTACTTTAAGGGGATTTTCTTCATCTCCATTTCGTACCATTTCGGGGATGAGTTGCTGTCTTTCAGCTAAGGCACCCTGGAAAACAGAACAAGTCATAAGCCTCAAATGTTACAAAGGTGCCCATTATGAAGTATTCCATTCCTGTTACCATTACCTTCTTCTCAAAGAGAGCAAAGCCAGCGTCTGCTGCTGCAGATTCTCTCCGTTCTTCTTCTCTCAACGAATTGACAGGTTGAAAACTGTTTTTAAAATTTTCTTTCTGCTTATTTAGACTCTTAGCCCAGCGTTCCATGTCTTTGGCAATCTAGCATTAAACAAGAGACACCATCAAAAGGCACTTCTCTGTAACAATAAACAAGCCAACAATAATAAGTTATTGGGCTCACAGGTTGACTCAGTGGTAACCTGAGTTTGGTGCACAGACCCCTTGGAGTAGGAGGAGAAAATTGATCCCTTCACATTGTCTCTGACCTCCACATACAAGCAAGCACACAAACACAAATAAATGTAATTTGGGGTGGTGGAGGCTAAAAATGTGCATCGCTTCAGGTGACAGTGGCACACGCCTTTAACAACTTGGGAGGCAGAGGCCGGTGGATCTCTAGGAGTTTGAGACCAGCCTGGTCTACAGAGTGAGTTCCAAGAAGACAGCCAAGGCTACACAGAGAAATCCTATCTCGAAAAACCAAAAGAAAAAAAAAAGTAAGATAAAAAAGTACTGCTTTTAAAAATTTATTTCATATGTGTGGGTCTGTGCATATGACTGCAGTGCCTGCAGACCAGAAGAGGGTGTCAGATTTCCTGGAGACAGAGATAGAGACAGCAGTAAAATGCCCAACATGACTGCTGGGAATCAAAGTCTACAAGAGCAGTATGCTCAGATGAACCATCTCTTTGTGCCTAGCTTTTTATATATATGTTGTGAGGATTGTTTTCAGGTCCTCATGCTTATGCACAAAGCACTTTATGGACAGAGCTATCTCCTTGGCTCCTGTTTTATTATTATCAAGACAGGATCATGTATCCTTAACTAATTATGGCCTTGCAAATTTTTCTTGTTCTTCAGGATATCAAGCCCAGTACTTGAAATGCTAGACAAGCATTCTACCTTGGGCTACATCTCCTGCCCAACCAATTTTTGATTTTTGTGGATTGAATGCCACAAAAATACATGCTAGGAAAGTACTCTACCACTGAGTTGTACTACCAACTCCTTTTACTTTAACTTTGAAACAGGGTTTTACTAAGGTACCCATATTGGGGTTTGAGGGGAGAAGAGATGGTGCCCAACTGGCCCTAAACTTGTGAGCCTTCTGCCTTAGCTTCTCAGATTTCTGGGATTCCAGGCTTGTACCATCAGGACCAAAAATGAAGAATTAAGTCAATGCAACCCTCTAAGGAAAGAATCATGGTTTCCTTGTATAGGTCATACCTGTTGAGCTGTTTTGCTTTTGGGTTTTTCTTTCTTCTCCTTTCCCTCTTTTGTAGAAGGCAGGCCTGTCTGTTGGTTAGTGCTAGACTCTGCAGCTGGCACATAGGTCTCCTTCTCTCCATCCCAGTACAAGTATTGCTGTGTTAAGGAATTATAGTAGTACTACAAGAGAAAAGAAAGTAAATGAATATAGATTTGCTGACTAAATTTTTGTGATGCTAGGGATTGAACCTAAGGCCTTAAATATGTTAGATAACTATTCTATCACTGGCTGTATCTCAAATTTTGCTATGATAAAAATTAATATTATTGTCAGTAGTAATGTACGTCTATAATCCTAGCACACAGGAGGGTTAGGCAGGAGGACTGCAAATGCAAGGTCAAGTTCAGACTACATAGCTGAGAACCTATCTAAAAAAAACCCCAAAATACAAAAACCCAAATAAATCTGGTCCAGGCACCTGTTTGCAATCCCAGTATTTGGGAGGTGGGCAGGAGGATCAGGATTTCATTCTTGACTACAAAGGTAATCCCTAGGGCAGACTCTTATTTCAAACATATAAGCAAACAAAACAAACAAACAAAAAACCAACCAACAAACAAAAACAAAATATACCAAGGACCAATGACATTTATTTCCTGTTCAGAAAGGATTAATAGTATACATTGGAATGCTTGAGAATAATGATAAAGTACGAAACTTGTAGGAAAAGCAGAATATGATTTCTTCACAAGAATTTAAGAGGGTTTTTCTTTTAAAATACAGGATCTTGGAGGTAGAGAAATGGCTCAGTGGTTATGAACACAGGCTGCTATTCTAGAGGATCTGGGTTTTATTCCCTGTACTCCAGTTCCAGGGAATCCAACCCCCTTGTCTAGCCTCTTCCAGCGTGACTACTAGGCACACAAGTGACATACATGAAAGCAAACAATCCATGATAAAACAAAACTCTAAAATTTAAAATAAAATAGGACCTCATGTAGCTGGGCTCATACTTGATGAGTAGAAGAGGATACCTTGACCTCCTTGTCTTCTTGCTTCCACCTCAGAAATTTGGGGTAACAGGCATGTGCCACACCTAGTTTATTTGTTTTTGTCTGGTTTTGAGACAGGGTCACCCTATGTAGTCCTGGCTGTCTTGAAACTCACTATGTAGATCAGGCTACCCTTTTGAAATCAGAGATCTGCCAGCCTCTGCCGAACATGTGTGTGCTACCATACCTGGTCTTCTTTTTCTTTCTTAAAATTATATTTAGTGTGCATGCATGTCTGGGTGCTCACATCAAGTGTAGAGGTGAGAGACAATTTGCAGGAGTCAGTTTTCTTCTTCTACCATGTGGGTTCTAGGTCTTCAGGTCTGGCAGCAAGGGTCTTCCCCTACTCTACTTGCTGGCTCATCTGTGATGTCTCTTGTAGGGAAAGGTACTGTCAGACTGTCAAATCTATGGCTGAACTAAGGAAAACTGCCATAAAATGATCAGATTGAGGGCTGGAGAGATGGCTCAGTGGTTAAGAGCATTGCCTGCTCTTCCA
>LOEQ01003061.1:31085-46060 GCA_001685075.1 Bramus lutescens | reverse complement strand
GGCCTCGAACTCATGAGAGAACTGCCTGCCTCTGTTATTAGAGTGCTAAGACTATAGGTACGCCATCAGCACCCAGCCCAAAGTCACCTCATAATGGCTCTTCTGGTGGGTGTCTGAGTGCTGCTATAGGGTCATATAGCTAAACTTCTGTGGTCACTCAAAATTCAACATGGAGTTTTGAACACTCAGTTAAATTCCAAGAATAAAGCTAATCATAGCATGGTCTCTAGGAACTTATATTGAGTCTCAGTATTCACAATAACTTTTACCAGCCCTTCTTCTGGCAAATGAGGACAGTCCTCAATGTGCCGTCTCAAGTCTTGCAAGGAACTAACTTGTAGCTTTGGGTCTAGTTAATATTTCCTCAACCATAGTTACTTCAGCAGAAGCAAAACAGCGATGAAGCTTATTACCTGATGTAGACGATGCCTCAGATTCCAGTCCTCCAGCTTGTTGCTGATAAAACTGTTGGTAATCCTGTGAGTACTGAGGGAAATCCGCCGGTTAGACCTGCTGTTTTAGACAGTCTGTAGAAAAGGAGTTGAATGCTAGCCAAGTTCACTTACCTGAGTGTACTGTGCATAGCCATCCTGGCCTGGCTGCATATAACTGTAGTCAACACTGCCTCCTTCACCACTTTGAGACTATAAAATACCAAAAGAAAAAAAACAAAATCAAAGATAAATTTAGTAGAACAACAAATAAAGATATCAGAATGTAATCCCTAAAAACATTCCTGCAACCGTCTATTCTGAGCACCCCAAGAAAAGTCATCTTAAGTAAAAAGACCCTTTGTCTCACTCTTACCTGAGTGGATGACCACTGAGCAGCAGCAATGGCTGTACTAGCTACAGAGAAAGCACTGACACGGTTACCATCTGGAAGGACCAAATCTCTGAAATTACAAAGATGTAATGATGTGATTTTCTCTGTATGTCCAGTTTATGCTTCCAACAGTTCCAAGGGAGCACCAGCTAATTTCTGCCTGTGGGGTTGGGGGAGGGGATATGTGTCTCAAATGCTAGCAAGGTAGAATTTCTGAAGGAGAGGAGTCATTGTCTTCTCTATAACTGATCCAATTATCTCCTGGATGACTCATGATACTACAAATGAAAATTTTTCTTTTTGGTGTCTTGTGTGTACTGTACATGCTAACATGTGTGCGAAGGGTGTGCTCATTGCATATGGAATTCAGAGGCTGACATCTGGTGTTATCTTCTCATTTCCTCCTTCCTTTCATCCTTCTTTCCATCTATCTATCCATCCATCCATCCATCCATCCATCCATCCATCCATCCATCCATCCATCCATCCATCTATCTACCCACCTACCTACCTACCTCTATTGTTTTTTTCGAGACAAGGATTCTCTGTAGCTTTGGAGCCTATCCTGGAAAACTCTCTGTAGCCCAGGCTGGCCTCAAAGTCACAGAGATCTGCCTGCCTCTGCCTCCCAAGTGCTGGGATTTAAGACTTGCGCCACCACTGCCTGGCTCTCTACCTTATTTTCTGA
Organism: Bramus lutescens; assembly: GCA_001685075.1. Taxonomy (NCBI): domain Eukaryota; kingdom Metazoa; phylum Chordata; class Mammalia; order Rodentia; family Cricetidae; genus Bramus; species Bramus lutescens. The sequence continues at coordinate 44,547 of LOEQ01003061.1, read as the reverse complement.
GACAGGATTTTAAAAAAAAAAATCCTAGCTGTTTTGGCTACCAGAATTTCCTTGTCACAGCAATGGGGTCAGAGAAATGACAACTACTTTATGTCCTAAGGCATCTCCTGGCTCTAAAAAAGGATACTTGGGCTGGAATGATGACTCAGTGGTCAAGTCCAAAGGATCTGTGTTGAATTCCTAGCTTCCATGTGTCAATTAACAACTTTTTGTAACTTTAAGATCTGACACTCTCACACGGATATACATGTAAGCAAACCACCAATGCACATAAAAGTAAAAATAAATTATTTTTTTTGTAAAAAGGATACTTATAGCATTAGACAGTAATGTAACATATTAGCATACTAATATCCTGCAAGCTAAGGATTGTTTCTGGATAGGCTTGCATTACACTGCTGCAGTTTGCATAGAATGTGTTCTCAATGAATCTGCTGAAACCATTTCTGGCAACTGTTATTAACTAGTGATAGAGGGCTGCAGGGATAGACTCTAAGAGAAGACAATCTTCTCCCTCTTGATCTACAATCAGGGAAATCAGTGTTGACAGTACAAATATACAAATGTTAACAGTTTGAAATAAGGACAATGATACCACTCACTTTCTGGCACTTTTTGCAAAGTCAACCCCAATAGTTTTCCCATCAATTTTCAATGGAGGATGGAGACTCTGTAATATCTGAAGCAGCTGAGAAGCATCCTGAAGGAGAAAGTGAAGAAAAAACAATTTTGTTATATAATTTAGAATATCTCCCTACTACCTACTCCATCTAAGAAATAAAGCTTTGTTTCCATTAAAGAGAGAGAGAGAGACAAAGAAAAAGGCACTAATTTCTTACTATACTTGTGGACATAAAAACTTTAGAAAAGAAATACCTCTAAGACAGAATTATTAAAGGAACACACACAGTCTAAAGGTACAAAAGACTGAAATGACACTCCAATTTCAGTTGTCTAAAACCTCATTCCTCAATTTAGTGTAGCTCAACTGTAACTGTACAGTTTTGAACACTGTGTTCCGGAAACCTCACATACACTATCATAATTAGCTGAGCCACAATTGCCTCTTACAGCTGTTTTCTCTTTGAGATAGGGTTTCGCGATACAGGTCTGGCTATTAATTATGGCCTAGAACTCAATCTACAGATCAGGCTGACCAGGAACACAGAGATCACCTGCCTCTGTCTCCAGAGTGCGGGGATTAAAAGTATGTGCTACCATACCAGGCTGTTACTTACTTTTGGGGTTGAAGAGATGTCTCAGCAGCTAAAAGAACTGGCTCCTCTTCCAAAGGATTTAGGTTCCATTCCCAGCACCCACATGGCAGCTCACAGCCATTTATAACTTGAGTTCCAGGGGACCCAAACATGCATGTGGTACACTAGCTGATAAATGATTGAAATTATTTTCCCCCATCATCTAGTGAAAGTTGCCTACTTTGCTCAAGTTCTTTGTCACTGCCTACCTCTCTTCTACCAAGGAAATCAGTATGGTTAAAGAACTATCAAAGGTACAAAGAGGCAGTGTCTATATAGGGATTTTTCATTTGGGAAACATAAAACCAAATGGAAAGAGTAACATCTTATTTGGATGTACACAATACTTGTTTATACTGCTGGGATTCACAGATGATTCTAGAAGTAAGCTTTCCAATTTCTGCTATTTCTTGCTAACTATCTTTTTATACTTTGAAAGGAAACTCGGAACTGGTTGTGTTAGTCAAGGGAGATTTCTGGCTCCATAACACCATAAATTTCTAAGTGTGATGTTTTTCTTGAAGACATTTGCTACTTTACAGTTCTAACCACAAAATGCTGTTCATATTTGTAGAATAAATTCATTTCATTTCTTGAGCATACAACAGATGCTTTTCTTTGTTACTTTAGGAACAAGAGAATGCTTTTTTTATTGGCTGCAATGGTTTAGTATGACCACTATATTGCCATTTACAACCCACTTCTGTATGCAATGAGCATGTCACCTAGAGCCTATATTATCGCTTCCCGTGTTGACGGAGTTCTACATGGCACCACACAAATAGTGGGCACATTCAGAAAAGCTATTTTAGTTATTTTTTGGGTGTGTTTTGTTCTTTTTATTTTGTGGGATTTTGTCTTGTTTTGTGACAAAATCTCACTATATAGCACTGGAAGGCCTCAACTCAGAGTATCACTGCCTCCTGAATGCTGACATTCAAGACCTGTATCACCGCTTCTGGCACTTTTTGTATTTTGATGCTAGAGCTTAAACCTAGGACTCTGCACACACTGTGTCACTAAACAACTTAGCTTAGACTACACTTATTGCCTAGACCTCTGTCCTTTTTTTGTTGCTTTTTTCAGGACAGGGTTTTTGTGTAGCCTTGGCTGTCCTGGAACTTGCTCTTGTAGAACAGGCTGGCCTCTAACTCACAGTGATCTGCTTGGCTCTGTCTCCTGAGTGCTGTGCCACCATCACCCAGTCAACCTGTGCCCTCTTAACAGTCAATAAGATATTAAAAAAAAAAAAGACAAAACCAAAGATGATTGGAGAAGCTCACCATTGCAGAAGACAGCTGCACAAATGCAAAGCCTCTGTTCTGTTGTGTCTGTTTATCTTTTATGAGTCGAATGTTATTGACAGCTAAGGACGCATAGGGAGACAGTGCTGTCATAATGGAATCCACCACAGTGTGCGGAGCTATGTTCCGGAGAATAATTGCTGTTGGTAAACAAGAAAAATAGCAATCAAGCATTCCCACCATCAGTGCTTTCTTTTTCTTTCTTTTTTCAAGACAAGGTTTCTCTGTAGCTTTGGACTTTGTCCTGGAACTCACTCTGTAGTCCAGGATGGCCTTGAACTCACAGAGATCCGCCCACCTCTGCCTCCTGAGTGCTGGGATTAAAGGTGTGCGCCACCACCGCCTGGCCCATCAGTGCTTTCTAAATGCAGGTTTACAGACTAAACTATATATTTTTACAGGATTTTGGCATATTTTTTAACTTGGGCAAATTTCTACAGGGCAAACTATAGCTGTGGGTGATCCCTTAAAACATATAAGGGAATTGAGACTAAGAGAGGTCAGTGTTTAACATGAAAACCAAAGGATTATGTTGAACTTACTATCACAGTAGTAATCCACTGACTGAACAGACTCTGTAGTTCCAGGGGGCACTTCCTGTTCAGAGTCTAGGAGCAAAGGAGACCCAAATGAAAATGGACAAACAAACAAACATCACTTTCTTTTATTAGTTTTTGGGAGGGTCAAACCAAGGTCCCGTGTGCATGCTTGGTAAGAGCCCTATCACTGAGATATTTATACCTTCAGTTCCCCAAGCAGTTTTTTGTTTCCAATATATTGAGATAAAAAAAAAGACATGGTTTTATTATATAGTCCAGACATGTTTTAAACTCTTGGCAATCCTATCTCAGCTTCCTAAGTGTGAAGATTCGTTTACAGGCATGAGAACGTTCTCAGCTACAATGTATTTTTTAACAAACAAATACAAAAGTGCTTTAGAAGTTACAATGTATTTTTTAACAAAGAAATATATTGTAACTTCTAAAGCACTTTTGTTTGAGACAGTTTCATATAGTCAAAAGTGGCAACAAACTTGCTATACAGTTGAGGATGACCTGGAACTCTAGATCATCCTGCAATCAACTCTTGAGGGCCAACTGTTTTTATTTTAAGCACATCTGGCAGCTTTTGGTTTTGTTTCTAATTTGGGAAGGTGCTCTTTTTTTGTATGTGGTGTATCTTATTCACAGGCCAGCAAGTGCATGTAGAGGGAGAAGTCCATGGCTGGTGTCTCTATTACCTCTTGTCTTTTGACAGTTTTTCACTCACTTTGAGCTAACCCTTTTGCAAGCTGGCCAGAGCACCAGGGATAGCCCTGTCGTGCCTTTCTAGCACTGTAATTATAAGCACACCACCATGCCCTGCCTTTNTTTTTTTAAATTGTGTGAATGTTAAGGATTTGAACTCTGGTCCTAATGCTTGCACAGAAAATACCTTACCTATTGATCCATTTCCCCAGTCTCTGCCTGCCCCAATTTTTGATTGTCTTACTGTGTAATTTTGGTCAGCTTAAAACCTAAAATACCCATTCTGGCCTTCAATTTTTTATCCTCTTGACTCAGCACAGGTGTGAATCACCATGCCATTTTTTCTTTCAAAAAAATCTTAGCTGGCCAGTGGTAGTGCACACCTTTAATCCCAGCACTTGGGAGGCAGAGGCAGGCAGAACTCTTTGAATTAAAGGCCAGCCCTGGACTATAGAGCAAGTTCTAGGACAGCTAGAGCCACACAGAGAAACCCTGTCTCAAAAAAACAAACAAATGTGTGGCTACACTTGAACCTCATAATTTTGACAGAGGTAATACAGAATGCAAACCCTGAACCAGTGCAGGACAGCACCACTACAGACTAAACAAAAGTAGATGTAGCATGCAAACCAGGTGAACATCCTTAATTTTGGAGATTTTCTCTTCTCTTACAACCATGCAGCATCTACTTAGCCCAAGGCAAAAAAATTTAGGCTATATGTAAGTTCCTAGTTGAGACATCCTAAAAAAAAAATCTATGCTTTTCCTTGGGTACATAGGCAGTAATTCAGGTTTAATTGCATTTTCCAAACAGCTGAATCCACGCTTACCAAACTTGTCTGCTCCACATCGGAAGCATTTTAGTCTTTTCCTGAAATTGTTAAGGCAGCACTGGAAAAAAAAAAAGTTTTATCTGTAATTATTTCTTACATTAGGCTAGGCTTCCTAGTCATCATGTGGGTTAGAACAGTGAGGCCACAGGTAACTCAAGTAACTATAAAAGCAAAAATTGCTATTATGTATAGACAAAAAAGGGCATAACCTAAAATTTTAACATGTTATACCCTCTGAATTCTTCCAAAAAAAAAAACAACCCACATTCTATTTTAAGGTAGGATTCCGCTGTCACCAAGATGAGGAGAGAAGTTTCTTGCAGCATCCACAAACAAAAGTTCTTCTTTATGTGAAAAGAGCATTACATGAACTGTCATATATGTAAACATAATATAACCTGGACATGACCTTTCCCCTTTCCAGCCTCACACACAATGAATTATCTTAGTACTAACAAAACTCAGCATTGGTGACAGGACCAATGTTATTATACACCAAGGCTCTCAAGGATCTTTGTTAACATAATTAACAGAGCATGTAAAAGACTTGAGATTTCAGAATTTCATAAACAACAAAGTGAAACACATCTAAAAAATCTTAAATGAAACTCTGGATTAGAATCCTGTATCTTCATAGAATTCCAGGATTGCTGTCCTTTAATGCCAGCACAGGAAGACCAAAGAAAAGTCAGAAAGCACAAAAAATGGACTTCTGATACAAGCTGGTGATTGTGCTAATTTTCTTGTTAGGAAACCAAACAAACAAATGGACAAAGAGACAAACTTAGTCTATTTATTTGGGAAGAACAGATGCTTACCTTGTTACAAAGCCAATCTTCAAACTTAGGTCTGGGATTGCTATAATGCATTGCAATGTGCTTTCCTTGAATCACCAATTTTTTCTGTAAAAAAAAAAAAAAAGAAGTAATTAGTTATTCCCATTGTGAAGAATGTGTGTCCATTTTCCCAGGGCAGAGCACACTTCGGAAAAATCAGTGCTCTGGAATTAAATGGACAACATACGGGGAAGACCAACCACCGCCACCTATACTCTGCCCATCCAATCCTTCAGATAGGCAGTAAGAGAATGGGATGCGGAGTAAAGGTAAACGGAGTCAGGGAGTGCTGAGAAAGCTGCCAAACACTAAACGCTGACATGCACCAGGCTGTCTCCAGCAGAGACAGAAGTCCTAACATTTAGAATTGACAGGCTGCCTGAGAGTGACAGTCTATTTCAAAAGCAGAAGACAGATCTCTTCCAGTTCTGAGACTGTCTCCTTTATTAGCCCTTAGCATGGTTTCCTTGGGCTTGGCTGTCACTTTTCCCCAGTCCCCATCCTTATGTAATGTAAATGCCTTTGTATTTTTCCTTCCCCAAAATTCTTGCTTCAGGATGTATTTTTTTGGAGGGACAAAGGGGTGTGTGTGTCTCATTTTAAAAGGGAACTTGATCATAACTTTTTAGTAAGGACTATTCTGAATGCTACCAACTCTGAAACAGCTTAAATGAGGTTTTCTTGCCAAATGTGATCATGTCATGTCCTAGGTGACAGGTGTGTTTTTCTCTAAAATGAATTGTACTCTTTTCAGGATGAGTAACCAGGAGGCCAATGAAGTTTCTTCGGGGGGGGGGAGGAAAGTTCATAATATGTATATATCACCTTTAAGTCAACCAAGTGAGTAAAAGGGACTTTACTTTGAATAGTCAAAACTCTGAGCCAATCTAGCCAAGAGCATCCCTAGCACCTGCCCCCAAAGAGCCTTCATTTAACAGAAGCATCTCTGTTCTTTCCTCGGGGTGGAGGATGGTGGTTGTAGTAGTTGTCTAACACTATCAGAACAGACTTAAGTAGGACATTCAGATTTTATTTATTTTTTTGAGACAGGCTCTCAATATGTTGCTCTGGCTGGCCTGGAACTTAGAGATCTGCCTGCCTCTGCCTCTGGAGTTCTGGGATTAAAGGCGTGTGCCAACATACCCAGCTCAGATTTTTAAAAGGAGTCTAACCCCTTTATAAATTAATACTATTGGGCAATTTGGTTCTCACAAATCATAATATGAATTTTTTCTCTGTAGCATCTAAAGGCAAAATTGCATGTCTGGCCAAGATGGAAAGAGTTGAAAGGCCATCTATGCACTATGATGTACAGAAGCAAATATAAGATATAAACATATCCCACTAGAAGGGATGCGTGTTGGGAGACTTCATTCTACCACTGGGTTCCTAATCCTACTGGCCTTTTATTTCTGGAGTGAATTTGAATTATAAGAAATTATTACATATTAACAAAGCTTTGTATACATTAAAATTGCAAAGACATTAAAATGTCTTACAGGTTTTAACTTCTTAGGTTATTCATTCTGACACACCTACTATATCAAAAGAGGCTGTCAAGAAAGCTGTCATAGTTTTATTATGCACATTCTAGATTCACTAGGATGGTATCCATGGTAAGAAATGCATGAAATTTTCTACAAGACAGGACTGTGATGTCATTTTATTAATTAATTAATTAGTTTTGTTTTCCAGACAGGGTCTCACTAAGTAGCACTCGGTGTCCTGGAACTCACTCTGTAGCCCAGGCTGGTCTGACACTTAATAGAGATCTACCTGTCTCACTTTCCCGAGTGCTGGGATTAAAGGCGTGTGCCAACACTGCCTGGCTTGATTTTTTTTTTTTTAAATTTTAAAGAGTCTCAAGCTATAGCCCAGGCTGGCCTTGAACTCAGGGCTATCTTCCTGCTTCACTCTCTTGAATCTGAGATTACAAGAGTGAGTCAGCATACTTTACAGGTTGTAATTTCTGGGTAGTGAAACTAAGAGTCTATTTTATTTTTTTGAGATGGTGCATTAAGATTATAGTCTTATGCTACCAGACCTGACAAGAAACTGAGTGTCTTCAAAACAAATTAAGTCAAAGCCAACACCCTTATCTTAAAGTCTTGCTAGTTATATATTAGCCAATCATATAACATTAACTCTTATTCTTGGGTGACTCAAATCATAAAATGATGTAGAAAAGAGTCAAGTAACTACCTAGTATGGACTTGCTTAATGATATTGTGCTTTGGGGATCTTGCAAAAAAATATTTTTTTAATGACAAACATTAAGCATTATCTTGACATGCTATAAAATACTTCAGTTAAGGTTACAATAAATGGTTTTGAACAGATTATAAGAGGCATTCTCAGTAGTGCCACTATGCCTAGATGAGACAGCAACAGGACAATGATTCCATGCCTGTATTATAAGACCTTACTGTTCAAAAATTACTTTGCCCTTAATCTCAGAAGATCCAGCTGAGAAGTGACGCCGCTAGTTGGCATATGGTCTCCAGGCAAAACAAGGAATTACTTGTTAAATTGCCCGCTACAGACTTCTATTACATTCTGTTCACTGTCAAATGGAGAGTTCAATAGTTTAAATTCTCAATGGATACAATGAACAGGAATATAATCAGGCAGGAAAGGGGAGCACTGGGTTATTTTGTTGACTACCACACAGATTTTCAGAAGGTAAAGTTCTTTTAGGTAGCCACATTTAAAAGTAGAACAAATTCTGTAACAGTTCTTGGTACTGTATTTACTCTAGTAATGTCAATTTTAATATACACAAAGCTTTTTGTTGTTGTTGTTAAAAAATATTAAAGTCACTCCTTTGGAACAAACCACTCCTTCAACCTTTTTTTTTAATTGTACAGACTTGTTCCATTTTCATGAATATCTAGACTTGGTGAGTGAAGCAACCTGATTGGCTTCCATCCAGCTGGTAGCATCTTGCAAGTGATAAAACTCCACGAAGGCGAAACCACGGCTTACACCTAGAGACAGCATTCAGATATAGACGGGATACTCGTGTTAGTCAGTTCCTTTATAACAGGCGAATCTCTCTCCCACTGCTTCAACACTGCGTGACAAAGCCAATTGGGAAGCAGCTTTACAAATGTGACTTGACTTAGGGATCTTCTTGATACTTTGCCATGGCAAGGAACAGCCGCCTGAATTAAATGCCACTTGATTTGATTCCACACTTAAAGTAACCATGCAACCGACTAAGAACAGTCAAACAAGGAGTTTATAAATCACTACTTACCGAAGAAAAAGAAAACCCCTAAAAGCAAAGTTTTTAAAAAGTTCCTCAGATGCTAGCATCATTTTCAAAGTCATATTCCTTAGCCATGGCAAACCTTTCATTCTGAATTCAGGTGTTTGAAGACTGGGGTTTATCAGGATGTTCTTTAGGGACTGAGGTGGGAATGGGGAAGAGAACTAGAACAGGCAGGAACTAAGCAAGCTCTCACCTGTTTTCCTCTTCATCAGCCTCACATCTGCAGGCTGAGGGCCTTCAAAGGACTCCATCATTTCTCGAATCTGCACAGGGTTTTACAGTTAGTTTAAGCTACAGTCATAAAAAAAGTTTAAAGACTGGGATTATATCAACTGTAGTCAAGTTTTCACTTACACCAACAAAACACATTTATTTTAAAAGTCAGGGACTATTTTTTCATGAAAATAAATATAATAACCTTGTTAAATACTGGCTAGACACTTCCCTATAGTGCAATTATTTGTTATTCTAAGTCCTGATCATGAGGTGATATCCTTCAAGTCTCAGTCCTTTGATCTCATGGTCTTGTTTTCTGAAGAACACAGAAAATATGATTTCAAGGAGACATAGGATATGTCCTCAGAAGCACTTCTGACCAAGAATAAAAAGAGGCAAGCCAAGTTCATGCCTGAAATCCCAATGAGGAGACTGAAACAGAGGACAAATACTTGAGGCACAATGGGAGGCAGAGACAGCTCCATAATAGAAACCTGGCTCAACAAACAAAGTGAGCAGAGCCAGACTACATATAGACCTTGAAACAAAAAACAGGAAGGGAAAAAGAGGGACACATTGAACAGAATGTTTTATTTCATTTAGTAGATTGAATCCTACTTAAAGTATACAAAAAAGGAGAGAGGGACAGAGGTGGGGGTAGACAAGACAGACAGACACAGAAACACTGTAAACTAAAATTGCTCTGTTCCAAGCCTACTCTCACAATCCTAATGCTTCCACTCCAATCCTTTTCTGGTCTCTTGGGTTGGCCAATAAAGGAACATAAAGATTCACTTTTTAAACCCAGACTTGGTTATAAGTTTGGCATAGCTGATATTAGCTTGTTAATAAACAAAAGCAACTGAGGTTTTCTCTATCATTTATTGGGGAAAAAAAGAAAAAAGGGCAATCAAGATGGTTCAGTGGGCAAAGGTTGATCTAAGACTCACATAGAGAATCGATCCTTGCAAGTTGTCTTCTGACCTCCAGATGTATGCTCCCTCAAATAAACTCTACTTTGAGAAAGCAGCTTATGCAATCTGTACTGACCTTTAACTTGATTCTTCTGTCCCTACTTTCCAAATGCTGAGACAGAACTCAGATCTTCATGTATTCTAGGAAAGCACTCTCCAAACTAAGCTAGATTTCTAGCCCCAGAAATCCTACATTGAAAATCAAACTTATGGAATTTTTTCTTTAAAGATTAAAACATAGAGCATCCTAATCCTATCTCCTTACTTACATGACAGCCTCCAAAACTAAGCTACAGCACTGTTTCTTTTATGCTACTAATCTTCTGTGGATTTCCAAGGCCATACAACCCATTTAATCAATAAGCTTTCCCGTATCAGTCTACAGGATTTCTTATACTCCTGACTTATAGCTACAACTATGGAAGCACAATTTACTTCAGTTCCCTCATCTTCCAAACTCATGTGCATTATGAGTTACCATGAAAACTTTGTGTTTAAAGGGTGTATACTTACAGTGTCTACATGAGTATAAGTGTGTGCATGCGGAGGTCAAACCAGGACATCACATGTCTTCTATCACTTTTCACTTTACTGTCTTGAGACAGGGTTTGTCACTAAACCAGAAGCTTTCCCTTTTACCTAGACTAGCTGGCAAACTGGCTAATGGAACTGTTGAGATCCATTTGTCTCTACACCTCAATGTTGGGGATGACCTAACATGCAGTCAGTCTGTTTATTATGCAGGTGCTGGGGATTTGAACTCAGGACCTCATGCTTGCAGACCAAGCACTCATACCACAGAGCTATCTCCCCAGCCTCTGTAACTTTCTTGTATAGTTGGCTGGGTTTTCTTTCTTTCTTTAATTAATTAATTACTTTTAAATGATTTATTTTTATGTACATTGGTGTTTTGTCTGTGTGAGGGTCAAATCTGCTGGAGTTATCGGCAGTTGTGAGCTGTCATGTAGGTTCTGGCAACTGAACCTGGGTTCTTTGGAAGAGCAGCCAATGATCTTACCTCTGAGCTATCTCTCCAGGCCCTTGGCTGAGTTTTCAAAGCTAATGGCACCTTCCTACCTCTTTTCTGCCAACAGCATTTGACTACCATGAAATCAAGCTGTTTGTCTAAAGCCTTATCAATTCAATATGTTTCTATATTTTAGATCAGCTCACAATTTCATTCACTCTACCCTTTCCCCAGTTCTTTACCCAACCAAAGTGTTTCAATCAAAAATCAGGCCAACTAATATCTCTCGCAAAGGAGTCCTTTCCATATTTTTCACTAGCAAAAACAAACATCTAGGGCTCTGCAGCAAGACCTTTCCCAATGTCCCATTATGGGGATTAAAAAAGAATAAAGTCCATGCATGGGGATGCACACCTTTAACTCCAGCATTGAGAGTTCAAGTTCTGCATGGCCTACATAGTGAGCTCTAGGACAGCCAAGACTACACAGGGATCAGCCATCCTCTTTCAAACAAAAAAGTTCCACATAAAACCATATACAAACAAAAGAATAAAGGTCTTACTATATTGCCTAGATTGACTTTGATCTCAGTTCAAGAAACCCTCCTGCCTCAGCCTCCTTAGCAGCTGGGATTATAGGCACATGCTATTGTTCTAACAATACCTAGCCAATTACAACCATCATATGCTGTCTTGGCTAGTCATCCATGTTAGTAGGTGGCTTTTGTATCATGGTGACACCTAACATAGTATATACGGGATAACATATGTGCGGTGGACCACAAATAGTGAAATAACAACTCACTATTAATTTCAACAATCTATCTTACATTTACTACAATAGCTACTTCCAGTTTAAAAATCTACTATATTGGGCAGGGTGGAGGTGGTGCACACTTTTAATCGCAGCATTCGGGAAGCAGAGGCCAGTGATCTTAGTGAGTTCCAGGCCAGTCTGGTCTACAGTGAGTTTCCGGACAGTCAGACTACACAGAGAAACCATTTCAAAAACACCAACCAAACAAAGCCAAGTAAGCCAAGGACCACAATATCCTTTTCAACAGGTTTCTCAGAGATTTCAAATGGAAAAATGTAATTTTGTTCAAAATAAAAGAAAGTCAGATTATTGATGTTAATTTTTTTGTTTTCTTTTTTGGCAGTGCTAGAACCCAGTCCTTGGATTCTTTAAGGATCTTATTATTTATCTCAGGCTGGCCTGAATTACTGATCTAAGCCTCCTGAGTGCTACACAGCATTAGGCTAGGCATTAAAAATTAACTTTTTCTTAAAAAAAAAAAAGTACTGTTCTGGAACTCTCTCTGTATGTAGATCAGGCTCACCTCAAATTTAGAGACACACCTGTCTCTGCATCCTGAATGCTGGGGTTTAAAGGCATGTACCATCACCACCCAAACAAGCTTTGAAACTTCTGAAAGCATGAACTAGTTGTACAAATAAGACTTAATTTGGAAACTTTAAAAAATTCTACATTGAGCTTCAAAGGTTAGATATGAATGATACTTTACTTTGTTCTATCACAAAACAAAGAAATCTATTTGACTAAGTGACATAACAGCCTAATACTGACCATGAGACCATGATCCCTACTAGAATGTTAGAACTACTGTTTCTCTTACATCGCTCTCTGTGATAGTGATAGGAAGGCCACGCAGCATGATGGTCTTGCTCTCTCTTTCATCACTGATGTCATGTCTATAATCATGCTCTCCATAGTCACCATCTGAATGGTAGCCATCTTCAGACCGGTCACTGTTCCTTCTTTCACGTTCTCTCTGGCCCAAAGCAAACAGAATAATAATTAAACTCACCTGTACTCTTTGATCTAGACCATATGTATACCATGTGCACACCTGTTATCCACAAGAGTCTAGAAGATGGTGCCAGATAGCTTGGAAATGGAGCTAAAGATAGTAGTAAGCCACCATATGGGTCCTAGAAACCAAACCTGGGTCCTCTGGAAGAACAGTGAATGTTCTTCATTGCTGAGCCATCTTTCTAGCTCCTAATGCAATATTGCTTAAAATGACATCCACTTAGTTAAGAACAATGGCTTAATAATTCACTATAAAATACACTAACATTTTAATACAATGTCTTGTTAAGAGTATAAAATTATGTAGAGAAAGTGGAAAGGCTTGTAAGTCATATAAGCAATATAATTATTTCCAAACATAGATATGAACAAATATGTAATATAAAACAAAAGCAGTTAAGGTAACAAATTACAGTGTAAACATTCTGAGGCATAAGGATAGTGTATTGTTAGAATTTGTATCTTAAAAAGAAAACAAAACACAAAACCAATACCAGAAACCAAATCCATGGCCTTGTACATGCTAAGCAAATTTCTATCATACCCTCTACTGTCTGTCTGTCTCTTTTTGGTTTTCAAGACAGGGTTTTTCTTTTTTTTTTAAAAGATTTATTTATTATGTATACCACATTCTGCCTCCATGTATGCCCGCATACCAGAGGAGGGCGTCAGATCTCAATACAGATGGTTGTGAGCCACCATGTGGTTGCTGGGAATTGAAC
>LOEQ01003061.1:0-25728 GCA_001685075.1 Bramus lutescens | reverse complement strand
CCTCTGGAAGAACAGCCAGTGCTCTTAACCGCTGAGCCATCTCTCCAGCCCCATCAACAAGTTTTTCTTTTAAGCGATTTTATTTTTGAGGTGTGGAGTCTGGAAAGATGGCACACTGGTTGAGAGAATGGCATGTTCTTCTAGAGCTGGGTTTTGTTCTAGTCTTCAAGAGCACCTACAAGGTGCACATTTTCACACATAGATACACATAACTATCTTTGAAAAAAAGATTAAATTTTTGGTGTGATTTATGTTTTTTTTGTTTGCACATATTTTCATGCACTTAAAAAAATTTACTGTGTATAGTGTTCTGCCCAGAAAAAGGCACCAGATCTCATTATAGATGACTGTGAGCTACCATGTGGTTACTGGGAATTGAATTCCTAACCTCTTGAAGAGCCATTGTTCTTAACCTCTGAGACATCTCTTCAGCACCCTCTATGTACCACTTTTGTGTCAGGTACTTAAAGAGGCCAGAAAACTGCACAAGATCCATTGGATCTGGAGTTATAGGCAGTTATGAGCTGCCTGAAGTGGATGCTGGAAACCTGTCCTGGGTCCTCTGGAAGAGCAGCAAGTGCAAGTGCTTTTAACCATGGGAGGAGGAAGGAGACCTCCCTCAGTAAATTCTTTAAAGCATCCCCCCAATGTTTACTGGACCCATGAAAGTTAAATGGTTGCTTTTTTTTTTTCTCTCTTTTGAGACAGTGTCTCACTATGTACCTAGCTCTGGAACTCCTAGGATTGATTCACTGGCCTAAGCTTCCTGAGTACTTGCTGGGATTAAAGGTGTAAACCACCACTCCTTACTGCCAATTCACTTTAAAAACTAAAAGCTCTCCTACCCCCAGATGAAGTCCATCCAGAGATAAATGCCATCCTCTCAGTTGTTGTCTGTCAGGTTTCATGTCCTGTGGAGCTGAAGAACTATATCCCCCAAGCTATCTGGTAGCTGAAGTACCAATGACAATAGAGGTTGCTTTTTTAAAAAAATTTCATGGTTTTGCCTGTATGAGGGTGTAGGATCCTTTGGAACTGGAGTTACAGTTGTGAGCTCCCATGAGGATGCTGGGAGTTGAACTCAGGGTTCTCCAAGAGCAGTCAATGTTCTTAACCACTGAGCCATCTCTCTAGTCTGAGGGTGCTTTGTTTTAAATTAAGCAACACAAATAAGAAAATGTTTTGTTGGACCGTTTTTAAATTTATGAGCATTAGTGTTTTACTTGCATGTCTGTCTGTGCAAGGGTGTCAGATCCCCTGGAAATGGAGTTACACAGAGTTGTGAGCTGCCACGTGGGTGATGAGAATTGAACCCTGGTCCTCTGGAAGAGCAGTCAATTTTCTTAACCACTGAGCCATCTCTCCAGTCCCCATGAACATAGTTTTAATAAAATACAGTCCTTTATTTTTCATTTAAAAAATTTTAAAAGTTGGGTCAGGGGAGCTGGAGAGATGGCTCAGAGGTTAAAAGTGCTTGCTGCTCTGAGAGGATTCAAATTTGGTTTCCAGCATTCAGGCAGCTCACAAGCCTGTAACATCAACTCCAGAGACCCCACATCCTCTCTTCTGTTCTCTAAATGCACCCCCCNCACACACAGAGGCAAATAAACATAGTAATACTAATCAGAAACAAAAATAAAAACTTGGACAAGTGAGATAGTTCATTGGGTTAAAGTGCACTTGTTACCAAGCCATCCTGAGTGCTGGGATTAAAGGCCTAAGGGTTTTTGTTATTTATTTGAGACAGTGTTTCTCTGTGTAACAGATCTGATTTTCCTAGAACTTACTCTGTAGACCAGGCTGGCCTTGAACTCAGAGATCCAACTGCCTCTGCCTCCCGAGTGCTGGGATTAAAAGCATGTGGCACCACCACCTGACAAGGTGAGTTTTTAACCACAAGACCTACATAGTCTAAGAAAGAGGTTGGATTACTACAAACTGTCCTCTGTATATATGCCCACATACATATTAGATTCTAGTATAGATGGCCGTGAGACACCATGTGGTTGCTGGGAACTGAACTCATGACCTCCAGAAGAGCAACCAGTGCTCTTGTCTGTGATCCATCTCTCCAGCCCCCAAAATTAATGTTTAAAAAAGTGAAAGTTGCCAGGGAATTTGATTGCCTGTCATCTCAGTTCCCAGAGACAAGTATCAGGAGTCCAAGGTTGTCTTTAATTAACCTGGGGTACATTAAGACTCTCTCAAAGCAAAAACTTCTTTCACTTTATTTTCTAGAGCATTAGTTCCAAAACTGGGACAAAAGTCTTGTTTTCAGTTTTTTTTGCCAGATAATGGAAGTTGTTTTAACAGACTCATGAAAATCATTTCACTGGGGTGGAAGGATTTTTTGAAACAGGGTTTTTCTTTGCAATTCAGGCTGACCTCAAATTCTTCATAATCCTTCTATCTCTGCCTCCCTGCTGGAGGGTTGGGATTTATACTGGTGTAACCAGGATTCTGGAGATAGCTCAGTGGTGAAGGGCATTTGCTTTTTAGTTCCTACACCCACATGGTGACTCACAACCACCTGTAGCACTTTCTTTGGGTGTCCTTGGACACCAGCATGATAAACATACACACGTGTAAGCACTTCCATACAAACAAAGATAACTCTTTAGGACTGGGTACGATGGCACATGGTTTTAATCCCAGCACTTAGGGGGTAAAGACAGAAGGATCTCTGAGTTTTAGGCCAGCTTTGTCTACAATGCAAGTTCTCAGTCAGAGCTACCTAGTTTCAAAAAACAACAAACAATATAAAAATACAGATTTCTGTAAAAACTCTTGTATATACCCCAAAACAAAACAATTAAAATAAACCTCAAAAACTAAATAAACCAATCAGAGATGGGTTTTGATGAGCTATAGAGAGAAAATGACAGAATAACCCAACAAGTATTTTCTGTGGTTATAACAATTATTCTAAGTCCTGTTTTGACATTGATAAAAGGCCTCAGGAAGTTTCCTATAAGACATCACTTTTTACATCCATTCAATACTTTCATCAGTATTCAAGGTGGCTTTTCCTTTTTGTGGAAAGATTGTTTCAATTCAACTACATTATCAAATATGATTAAAGAAATATAATAACAAGAAAAAATTTAAATGGGCCAGGTGATATTGCATATTTTTAATTCTAGCAGTTGGGATGCTAGAAAAGCTTGAATGTTCAGCATTTAAACACATTCTAGCACTGTGCTTTAAACACATTAAAGGCAGGTTTTAAAAACAAAGAAGCAGGGTGGTGGTGGTGCATGCTTTTAAATCCCAGCACTCAGGAGACAGAGGCAGGTGGATCTCTGTTACCTCCTGCCTTATATTCCTCTCTGTTGAGCCATATCCCTTCCTGTCTCCACCTCCCTAGTGCTGGAATGAAAGGTGTAAGCCACCACTGCTTGGCTCTGTTCCTTTTTTAGACTGATTCAATCTCGAGTAGCCCAGAGTGATTCTTCTGCCTCTGCTTTCTGAGTGCTGGGATTAGAGGTGTGTGCTACCACTGCTGGGCCGCTATGGCTAACTAGAGGCTTAGCTCTGCAGTTTGATCTTCAGGCAAGCTTTATTTGTTAGAGCACTAAAAAAATATGACCACATTATATAGATATGCTAGGTCATAAGGGTAGATTATTGAATCTACTCTGAAAAGAAAAATGGGGATATATAAATAAGATAAATTGGCTTAGCTCTGCATTCTATCTTCAAGCAAGCTTTGTTAGATCACAAACAAAATATCACGAGAGAGAGAGAGAGAGAAAAAAAAGGCTCTTTTCACTGATTAGATAAGGAACATAAACTAAAAGTCCGACAGCATTCACATTAGCTATGTTCATTCTCTTACTCACATAGCAGGCAGTGTTCCCCAGCTCACCACAGCATTAGCTGACCATTTCATCAACTCAGATGTGCCCACATGGAGTCATTTTCTACTTCTTACCATTAGCTCTACTCTTTATCCATTGTGGAAAGAAAAAAAATGAACAGAGCTCATTCACATTGAAAAAAAGTTTATTTAAAAAAGTTCTAGCAGCAAGAACAGTAACAAAACAAAAGGAGAGATGGACAAACAAAACAAGAAAGAGGTTGTGTCCTTGTGGGGTGTCTCCACTCTTAATCGAGTTCTTTATATCGAGCAAACATAACTCTTCGAACAGCATCTCGGTAAGTTTCATTGGACTGTCTCTTGCTGGTTCTTCCTGGGGCGCCACCACCAGGTCCCCTCATCCTTCCTTCAGTCTGAAGAACAAAGAGTGAAGTAAGATCTTTGGATAAGGAGGAACACAATGCCATGACTTCAAATAAAGGCTTCAATATCAGACAAGTTTTAAGAGGAATAAAATGAGTCAGTTTTTAAGACTAAGTTCTAACTTCATGATCCCCCTATCTTAGCTATCAAAGACCTCTGCTGACAATCCCTCTCATAGACAGGGATCTCTCATCTTTGATTACTGGCTTCCTGGCTCTTTTTAGTTCCTGTGTACCCCTAAGGCCCCAAGCCTTTTTCTTTTTTTTTAAGGTGTCCATACTGAGGATCGAACCTAGAGCCTCAGGCTTTAGAAATGAGTGCTCTACTCCTAAGCCACAGCCACAGCCCTCCTTGTTCTTTAATCAAATGATACTTTAGTTTCAAGATGCCTGGCTCCCATACTGTCCTCATTGCATATTCTTTATATAAGAGTATGATAAACTCTATTCTAACTTCTCTGCCACCTTTTCACTGTCAGGGAAATCACGAAGCTCTCAACACAACAAATTGTAACACAGGATCGAGGGGAAGGGATGGTGAATTGGAAGGGTACATGCCACTAAACCTGACAACCTGCGTTTGATTGTTTGATCCCTACATGGTAGAAGGAGGACTGATTTCTAAAAATTTTGACCTCTATTTTGTGCATGTGTTTTGAGGCCAGATAGTAAAAGTTAAGTATATTCTATGTTCATATAACTCCCAGGAATAAAGAATTCATCTCACCTCCTCTGATGAACCCAATCCAGGATGGCTATATCCCAGGCCTGCCCCTTTCCTCCAGCTAGTGGCCTGCTGGTTACAGCCTCCTTTGCTATTAGTGTCAGTTTCTTCTTTATCAACAGGGTTACGATCACTATAAGAGAAAAAGATAGGTTACCATCACTATAAGAGAAACAGATAGACTTCTATCACCATTTTCAAGGTGACCTGCTGACCTCTTTATTGAGATCTGTGTCCTATAAAGTATGTTAAGCAAAACTTGATACCCATGTAACTAGGCTTGTACTAAGGGTGCAGAGGTGGCCTTGATCATGGGAAAAAACATAGAAACTTTAGAGGACTGAGGAGAACAGTCATGTATGTGGCAACAGTGGATATGTACTCCAGAAATACAATGGAGAGAACACAAACAGGAACAGATATCTCCAAAACTGAAAGGCACTTAAGGAAGATGACACATCCTAACTGGATCTGGACAAATGAAGGGCTTATGAACTAGACAATGTGCAGCAGGCAAACAAGATGATTATTTTTTTAGTAGAAGAGTGGTAGGAACTATTAAAGAAAGGTAAGGTTTGAGGCTTGATTATAAGAAACAAAAACATGCCTAAACATTACATCAGATTGATACTTTAGGCAAAGAAACCTTGTAGATCAAGTCTCTCAGTAGGTAACACATGTATTCAGAAACAGGTAGTGCTGTTTTGTTTCTTTGCTATCCTGGGAATCAAACCAAGGGTCTCAGATTATGTTAGGCAAGCCCTCTATATTCTCATCTCACAAAAAGAACAGATCTCTCTTCTATTTTTTAAATTATTTATTAGGAGTAGGAGGGTTGTCTCAGTGGTTAAGAACACTGGTTACTATTTCATAGGACTTGGATTCGATTTTTAGTACCCACAGAGTAGCTCCTAACTGGCTGTAAAGTCTAGTTTGAGGTAATTTGCTACGTTCTTTTGGCATGCACTGACACCATATGTATGTGATACACAAACATACAAAAAGACAAAATATCCACATGCATAAAATAGCTTTAAAAAGGTTGTATGCTTGCTTTTTATGGTGCAATAGATTGAATCTAGGACTCAGGTATGTTAGGCAAGTACTCTGTTGCTGCTCTAGCTGACAAAAAAAGGTCAAGTTTCTGTATATAAATAAGACACTTTTGGTAACAGAAAATGGACTGAAAAATAGGAGAAAGAGTGACGCCCTTTTAGAGATGCCTACAACTAATAGGGTACCTCTTCTCTGGACATCTCTCTTTCTCTTTAACACTTATGCTTAAAAAGAAAATCTATTTTATCTGGGTGTGGTGGTGCATGCTTTTAATCCCAGCATTTGGGAGTCAGAAGCAGTAGTTTGGGGCTAGCCTGGTCTACAGAGCAAGCACCAGAACAGCCATGGCAACAAAGAGAAACCCTGTCTTGAAAAATGAAAATCAAAACAAAACAAAAATCATTTAAAAATATCTTTAATAAGCACAGAAGAGATACTCAGCACTTAAAAGCACTTGCTGCTCTTGTAGAAGACCCAGGTTCAGTTCCTAGCACCCACAAGTGGTTCACAGATGCTTTAACTCTAGTTTTAGGTAATTCAACACCCTCTTCGGGCCTCCATGGACACCTGCATGCATGTGGTACACATACACACAACTTACATATATACACACAAACACATAAAATAAACACATAATCTTAAATTTTTATACTTATGTGTATAAATGTTTCAGCTGTGGATGTGTATGTGTGTGTGTATATAAAATATATATGTACTACATGTTTGTCTAGTGCCTTCACCATAGGTCCAAAAGACCAGAGTCCCTGAACTGGGGTTATATACAGTTTTAAGCCAACCTGTGGGTGCTGGGAACTGAATCTTAGTCCTCTTTAAGAGCAATCGGCATTCATAACCACTAAGACATTTCTCCAACCCTCAAATACATAAATTCTTTTAAAAGTATATTTAATAAACTTCCATTCTATTAAAAAAAAAGCAGAAGGAATGAAGACTGTGAGTAAAGAGTCCAGTTTAGGGCTGGAGAGATGGCTTAAGAGCATACAAAGGTCCTGAGTTCAATTCCCAGGAACCACATGGTGGCTCACAACCATCTGTAATGAGGTCTGGCGCCCTCTTATGGCCTTCAGGCATACATACAGACAGAATATTGYATACATAATAAATAAATAAATATTAAAAAAAGAGTCCAGTTTAGCTGGGCATGGTGGCGTACACCTTTAAATACCAGCACTCTAGATAAAAGTGTGAAGATTTCTTGAGGCCTGCCTGTTCTACAGAATGAGTCCCAGTAAAGCCAGGGCTATGTATAGAGACACTGTTTTCAATACTTCTCTCCCAGTTTAGAGGTGAGTCAGAATAAGGGGACAAGACTTAGGAATTTAATCAATAATTGACACAGCTATAGTATAAAGACTGAAGGCAGGTGTGGTAGTGATTCCAGTACATAGGAGGTGGAGGTAGGTGGATCTCCGTGAGTTCTACACCAGCCTGGTCTACAGAAGCAATTCCATGACAGCCAGGGCTACAGAAAGAAATCCTGTCTTGAGATTAAAAAAAAGAAGAAAGACTGAGTGAGTCAAAAGGCTATAAAAATACCAACCCTGAAGGTTTAGGCATATTAAAATGGGGTACAAGGTGGAGTATGGGACAAGTACAAAAAGAAATGTTTAAGATGTAACTGGAAATAAGAGTTTTGCTTGGTTTGTTTTCTGAGATGAGGTCTTACTATGTAGACAAGGCTTGCCTGGAATTTAGACCAGGCTGGGTTTTTTGTTTTGTTTTGTTTTGTTTTGTCAAGACAGGGTTTCTCTGTAACTTTGGAGCCTGTCCTAGAACTAGCTCTTGTANATACATAATAAATAAATAAATATTAAAAAAAGAGTCCAGTTTAGCTGGGCATGGTGGCGTACACCTTTAAATACCAGCACTCTAGATAAAAGTGTGAAGATTTCTTGAGGCCTGCCTGTTCTACAGAATGAGTCCCAGTAAAGCCAGGGCTATGTATAGAGACACTGTTTTCAATACTTCTCTCCCAGTTTAGAGGTGAGTCAGAATAAGGGGACAAGACTTAGGAATTTAATCAATAATTGACACAGCTATAGTATAAAGACTGAAGGCAGGTGTGGTAGTGATTCCAGTACATAGGAGGTGGAGGTAGGTGGATCTCCGTGAGTTCTACACCAGCCTGGTCTACAGAAGCAATTCCATGACAGCCAGGGCTACAGAAAGAAATCCTGTCTTGAGATTAAAAAAAAGAAGAAAGACTGAGTGAGTCAAAAGGCTATAAAAATACCAACCCTGAAGGTTTAGGCATATTAAAATGGGGTACAAGGTGGAGTATGGGACAAGTACAAAAAGAAATGTTTAAGATGTAACTGGAAATAAGAGTTTTGCTTGGTTTGTTTTCTGAGATGAGGTCTTACTATGTAGACAAGGCTTGCCTGGAATTTAGACCAGGCTGGGTTTTTTGTTTTGTTTTGTTTTGTTTTGTCAAGACAGGGTTTCTCTGTAACTTTGGAGCCTGTCCTAGAACTAGCTCTTGTAGACCAGGCTGGCCTCAAACTCACAAAGATCCACCTGCCTCTGCCTCCTGAATGCTGGGATTAAAGGCGTGCGCCACCACCACCCGGCCTAGGCTGGTCTTATATTCAAAGATCTGCTTGCCTCTGTCTCCAGAGTGCCGGCATTAAAGGTGAGCATAACCAAAGAAGAGATATTTGAGCTCTGAAAACAGAAGTTGGTTTATTGGGTTGGCCAAGGGAGGCCCTGGGTAACTTAGAGAGTAAGAGAGAGAAAGCAGAGAAGTCAGAATAAGAGAGTAAAAAGGGAAGAAAATATCTGGACTATTTCTGAAAAGGGAAAGCTGAGCATAGTAACATAAAACTTTTGTTTTTCAAACATTTATTTATTATGTATACAATGTTCTGGCTGCATGTGTGCCTGCATGCCAGAAGAGGGCACCAGAACTCATTTATAGATGGTTGTGAGCCACCATGTAGTTGCGGGGAACTGAACTCAGGACCTCTGGAAGAGCAGCCAGTGCTTTTAACTGCTGAGCCATCTCTTCAGCCCCTGAATAAGTACTTCTTATTAATGACAACAAAACAAAATAAACATTTCTGGAACAGGAAAGAGGACTAAGAAGGAAACTGAGGAGAAGGTAGTGTGGAAAGTGCTGCAGATGGAGAATAATCTTTGGCACTCAATTATCTCATCATAGCTGGCTTAGGATAGGGTGTTCTTCCTTCTTTATTGTTAACGTCTTTGACACCGACTATTTTATAAATATCCCATTATATTTTAAATAGCAGAAAATAATACAATGAGATATGACATTGAATAAGTTCTTAAAAATTATTAATTAATTAACTTATTTATTATGTATACAATGCTCTGTCTGTATGTATGCCTGCAGGGCAGAAGAGGGCACCAGATCTCATTGCAGATAGTTGTGAGCCACCATGTGGTTGCTGGGAACTGAACTCAGGACATCTGGAAGAGGAGCCAGCACTCTTAACCGCTGAGCCATCTCTCCAGCCTCTGAATAAATACTTCTTATCAATGATAACAAAACAAAATGGAAAATCAGGAGTTCCCTATGAAGATACTATATATACAATTATTGAGCTATGACTACAAAATAAGATAACCATGAGCGGGTCTCTTCTGAGACTGACTCTGTCAATAATTTCCCTTTCTTTATAAGCCCAACCTTCCCTGCCCCAACCACCCTGCTCTTTGAAGGCTCAACAACAACAAAACCTGTTCAAAGCTCTATAAATAAAAATGACTACTTTTTGGGACTGGAGAGATGGCTCAGCAGTTAAGAGCACTTGCTATTCTTCCAGAGGACTGGGGTTCAATTCCCAGCATCCAGATGGGAGCTCACAACTGTCTGTAGCTCCAGATCCAGGAGATCTGACACCTTCATACCAATGTACATAAAATAAATTAAAAAAAAAATCAAAATGACTACTTTTAGCTAGGCGCAGTGGTGTACAACTTTAATCCCAACAGTTGGTATGCAGAAGCAGGAGGATTTCTGAGTTTGAGGCCAGCCTGCCTTGAAAAATAAAAATAAACAACAAACAAACAAACAAACAAAGTTTCTTTACTTCTGCTCATGAACCTTTGTGTCCCTTTTCTTCTCCTTTCCTTTCAAGGCCTCAGATCCCTCTTGTATAAACACCCAACAGAAACCCAAGAATCTTCAAAGCCACTGATCACAAAGCCTGTTAGATTTAATATTTTTCTCTAATCTAGTCACAGTCTGCCTATGGCAATATTCTCACATTAAAACCACAAAATAAGGATCATCATACTCTTTCTTTAAGTTTATCTTCTATGTGTTTAATAATCCCTAAAATAGAATATGTCAATTTAAATGATTTCTTGCTACCTTAAAAAAAAGTGTTGTAGTGAGCTGACCTCTAATATGTTGAGCAGCCCTATTTCCTGCCACTCAGCAACATATTCCATCTGTTTAGTTCTATCAAATCACATGTTAAATGCATCATGAGCTCCTAAAAAACAAAATCCTGGCTAGGTTGGGGTGGCACATGCCTTTAATACCAGCACTTGGGAGGCAGAGACAGGTGGATCTCTGTGAGTTTGAGGCCAGCCTGGTCTATCAAGTGAGTTCCAGGACAGGCTCCAAAGCTACATGTAGAAAAACCCTGTCTCGAGAAAACCAGAGGTTTCTCCAATTGAAACATTTCTCTGCTCCCCTCATTGGCTTTTCTATGAGACATATCATGACTTAAGTCTTCTCTACTGTGTACAAAGGACCAATGATAATATATGGTTTGTTCATTGAATATTTCTTGCACTTAGTACAGTGGCAACACATCAAGGATTATCAGCAGACTTGATGTAATTATGGGATTTATAACTTGGGAACTGTTTATCTGGAAACAAGAAAAGGAAGTTAAGAGGTCATATATCTCTAGCAGCAGCCAACCAATTACTTTAGTATGCAATTGTGAGAATGGAGATCCCAGAGAAATAGTCTAAGAACTGAACATTATCAGGTTTATAATACAGTATCACTGATATACAGTTTTGAGGACAGTCACTTCATCCTTGGTTTCAGTAGCAAAAGTACTTTAGTCAGCCAACCTTCCATAGGAACACACATATTTTGAGTGTAAAGAAAAGAGGGTCAAACAGCCATGGTGGATCTTATGGTCATGGAGTACAGACAAAACTAGCTTCTAATAACATTACATTTCTCTAAGAGAGAAAGTAGTAAAGCATTTGCAGAAGACAATTCTATCAATATGCCTCAAGGCTATAGCTGATAATCTGACATACCTGTCAGCTTCCCTGTAGTATTTAATCCGCTTCCTTTCTGGAGAATCAAAAGATTGGAGCTTTTCCCTTCGATCATTTCCTCTTTCTTTAAACCTTCCCTGTAGCGAACAGAAGAGCAGACCTGAGGGTTCCACCTAAGAGAATGATTGGGAGGGGACGGTCTACCTATTCCTGACACTATTAGTGGGGTGGTTTTTAAGGTTAGAATATAGGATCTTGCTGTGCTCATAGGCTGAGATCATACCATCCTCTCACTGCAGCCTCCCAAGTGCTACCTGTGCATGGGATTTATTATTATTTTGCTTTTTTTTTCTTCCTCAGACGGGGTCTCACCTTGCAGCTTTCTTTACTCTTGATCTCACTAAATTTCTCCTGCCTCAATCCCAAAGCACTGGAACTACAGGGGAGAGCCAGTATATCATGCTTTCTTTTTTTTTTATAAGCAATTTTTAAAAATAAATTTAAAAAATTTGAAAGCTGGCAGAATGCCTTTAATCCGAGCACTCAGGAGGCAGAGACAGCCAGATCTCTGTGAGTTTGAGGTCAGCCTGGACTACAAGAAGAGTTCCAGTACTGCCAGGGTTGTTTCACAGAGAAGCCCTTTCTTTACAAGCAAACAAACAACAACGAAATAGAGAATTAGAGTGCTATTTATCTGACATACCCGGAGAACCTAACATAACCTTAAAAAAAAAAAAACCCAAAACTTTACTAAGTTTTAATTTATAAACAATGAAACCCATTTTTTTTTTTTCCCGAGACAGGGTTTCTCTGTGGCTTTGGAGCCTGTCCTGGTACTAGCTCTTGTAGACGAGGCTGGCCTGAAACTCATAGAGATCTGGCTGTCTCTGCCTCCCGAGTGCTCGGATTAAAGGCATGTGCCATCATCGCTTGGCAAAACTCATTCTTAATAAAGAATGAAAGTTTTGACAAATGTATATAACATATTTTGGGACCTCTTTTTTTTTCAGTCTTTTTGTAAGGAGGGATCAGGACAATAAACAAAGTATATACCATGGGGCAAAAAGATTTTGAGCACAGTGAATAACTGTTCATCAAAGTTTACCTCCCGTTCTCTCCTCTCCAGATAGGCTAGCTCTTGCTCAGACTGTTTTATCTTCCGGTGGATTTCCAGGTTTTGCTGAGAAAAGAGGAAATTTTATGAGTATATGTCTAGGAAAAACAACAAAACAGTTCTAGAAATGCTTTTAGGCCTTTCCCAAAAGATGCTTAAAACTGTAGCTATTTTGTTTTGACTCTTAAATGACTAAGACACTCTCCAACCAACAATCCCTAACTGGTTCTGCCTTGTTCCATCAATAAGAAAACTATATTCTAACTGACACACAGATTATATGGTAAAGCACATAAGATAATTTCTATTTTTCTCCAAAATGAAGATAAAAAACTGGTCTATCTTTATTTATTTACTTAATGTATGTGTATGGATCCTCTGGGACTGGAGTTGCAGATGTTTGTTATCTTCCACACGGGTGCTGGTAATTAAATCTAGGAATTTCTGCAAGAGCAGTTAGTACTCTTAACCACTATGGTGGTTTGAATAGGAATGGATTCATGGGCTCATATATTTAAACATGTGGTCATTAGGGTAAAGTGCTACTTGACAGGGAACAGGAGGTGTGGCCTTGGAGTAGGTGCAGCCTTGCTGGAGGAAATGTGTCATTGGGTGTGGGCTTTGGGGTTTCAAATGCTCAAGTCAGGCCCAACATCTTGCTCTTTTCTTGCTGTCTACTGATTTGGATGTAGAATTCTTATCTACCTCACTTGTACCATGTTTGCCTGCGTGCTGCCATGCTGATAATGGAGTAACCCCCTGAAACTGTAAGGCAGCCCCAATTAAATGTTTTCCTTTATAAGAGTTGCCATAATCATTGTGTCTCTTCACAAGCAATAGAACACTGACTAAGACAATCATTAAAGCATCTTTATAGCCCATGGTTTATCATTTATTTAAGATAAAAATAATGGAAGAGAGGGTCTGAACCAGAAAAGAACCACATGTCCCACACTCTGCCTACTACTTTCCCATCCATCATTCCCAATCACTAGATACTTTTCCATAGATCCAGAGAAATATAAAAAGAGCACCAAGCTCTGAAAGAACAAAAACTCTTCTTAGAGTACCACATTCTTCAAGCATGGCTTACTACACAAGTCCTCAGGCATGTATATGAAACATTGTGAGTTCAAAATAGTTTATATGGAGAAGCAATTCTTTGCTCTTGACAAAGCCAATAAAAAGAAAAGGGCTACAGTATATGCTCTTAACTCCAGTTCAGTTTAGATTACCAGATCTCTGGCTCCTCCTTCCAACAACTACTTTTTAACCTCTTCTTCCATTATTAGCATTTTTTCTTTTTTGTAGGAGCTGAAATTCAAATGGGCCAGTTTGATGATTTAGAATTCTAGCAGGTCACAGATAATTAGGAAGTAGTTTATTTCAGGGATCATTAGGAGGAATTTCTCAGAATCCTAGAAGCTTTGCAAAGTCTCCAGGGTAGTAGCTGGGACAAGCAATACATTTAGTATCAAAAGTAGGGCTTCTCAGATTTTGGTTAACAAATTTGGGTTCTATACTGAGAGAAGTTTAATCTAGTTCCCTTGCATCTTATCTTGCAACATCTGACGCAAGGAGTATGAAAGAGATTACTCTCAGAACATGAGTCCATCTAAAGGTTTTACTTCTTTATAATTTGGCTCCTTGGTAAGACTAAGGGAAGAATCAGTATATGTCATGTTAATGTCCACCAAACAACTTGTGTATTTTCAACTTAAGGCAATAAACGCTACATGGAGATAGAAGCCTGATTCACCTATGATGATAAGAATATATTATCATAATAGATATGACATTTGGATAGAACCAGGTGAAGCTAACAAGTATCAAAGAAAAGAAGGAGCTTATCTGAGTCACAACTATTAGTTAATGGGAAATTATCTTTCTAGTTACAAGTCCTTTTCTTCTTGCACAGCTTGAGTATTTGGTTCCATAATCATGATGAGTCATTGAGTCTGAGAAGGGATTAAGCAAAGTTATTCAGTTATTCATATGAGCCACTGAGTCTGAGAAGGGATCAGGCAAAGTTATTCATTCATTTATTTTAGTTTTTTGAGATGGGGTTTCTCTAGCCAGGGTTTCTCTGTGTAGCCTTGGCTGTCCTGGAATTCACTCTGTAGACCAGGTTCTACCTTATAAGTGCTGGGATTAAGGCATGGACCACCAGTCCAGCTTATTTTTTAATTAATTAATTATATGTATGAATATTTTGCCTGTGTGTATGTGTGTGTGTACCATGTACATGCAGTGCCCAAGGGGTCCAGAAAAGGGTGGATACCAGAAGAGGGCATTTGGAACAACTGCACTTAGTCTTGTGAGATCACCATGTAGGTATTGGCAACTGAACTCAGGTCCTCTGGAAGAGCAGCAAGTGCTCTTAAGTTGCTGTACTATCTCTCCAGCTCCAGGCAAAACCTTTTAACTCCCAGAAATTCATGAATTTAAAAAAAGGATGAATAAATCAGCAAAATGGCTCAGTGGGTAAAGGTGCTTGTTATGCAAGCCTGGGTGACCTGATTCTCCTGGAAGGAAAGAGTTGACTTAACCACACAGTCCTCTGACTTTCACATATGCGCCCATACACTTATCACGTAAAGGAGGTTTAAGCATCTCCATTTCCAGCAATGGTAAGAGCCAAAATTCGAAAAGGTCATGGACTCTTCCTGAAATACCTTGTGCAGGTCTGACAGCTGTTGGTGTTTGATAAGAACTTCTTTATTGGGAAACTGCCTTCTGCAGAGCAGACAGGCCAGTTTATTCCAGTCAGTGAGTTTGTCTTCTTCATTCTCTTTCTTGGTCAGCTCCTCCCGCTGCTGAGGCTGTGCTGTGCGAAGCTGCACAGGAGGGGCCTGTTCCTCTTCCTCTTCTTCCTCATAGTCACTGTCTCCTCCATATTCACCCAGGAGACCAATCAATGGGTTTATCACCTTAGGCTGGAAGAAAACGTCAGAGCTTATAAAAATATTAAACCCATATTTGGGAATATTCTGTTAAGGCCATTTCCTTTCTTTGTTCTAATTGATTGGATTTGGAAAACGTCCACTACCTATGCTATTCATCTCCCAAACAGAAGTGGCACAGACGAGTTTGACTTTGTAAAGACCAGGATAACATGATAGAAAAGAACTGACGAAACAGTAACTTAAAAAGGAAACAGGAAGAGCAGTGAGATGGCTCATTGGGGAAATGTGCTTGCTATCTAGGTAAGCCTGACTGAGTTTAATCCTGGAAACCCACATAAAGGTAGAAGGAGAAAACCAATGCCATAGCGTTGTCCTTTAACTTTGTGCATATGTATGCACACACACAAAATAATTAAAAAAGGAAAAAAGAGAAAAAGAGAAGCCAAAACCCAGTGTGATGAGAAACCTACAAGGTACAGAAAAAGAAGTTAGACAACAGTCTCTGATTAGTTACATCCCTGATAGCAGGTAGCAACTTTTCTACTATGTACACTTAAGAGGAATCCTTACTTGGGATAGAGTCAAGGAACTAAAACAAGAAAGAGGCAGGAGCTTTTGGGGTTCCTTTCCCACCCAGACCAGCCCATGATATCAGAATCAGCCTTACTGGAGGGGGACTCTCTTCTTTCTTCACTGTAGGAGGCAGGGGCTTCTTAAAAACATCTTCTGGGGGGGGCTTCCCCTCACTGGTACTTTCTTGAAACTGACCAACAACAAATGTAATTTTTATATGATAATCACTAACAAAAATCGGCTTAATAGGTTAGTTTTGTTAAAATCAGCCTGGTTTTCCAAATATTCAAACATCTGCAACATTTTCAAATACAGAACCTTTAAGAGTGAGTCAGGTGGTGTTGGTGAACGCTTTTAATCCCAGTACTCGGGAGGAAGAGACAATGTGATCTCTGTGAGTTTGAGGCCAGCCTGGTCTACAGAGTGAGTTCCAGGATAGCCAAGAGTTACACAGAGAAACCCTGTCTTGAAAAACAACAAAATAACAAACAAAAGTGCAATATTTAGGCCAGGAGCAGTAAACCACTTACCTAAGCATTCAAAAGGACTCAAGTAAAACCCTCAGTACTAACAAATAAACACCCCAAAACACATTAGTGTAATAGTGTGTCTACAACAATTTAGGCACCAGATAAGGTATTAATATATAGCCTTTCCTTATAAGCCTTCTAGATCCTAGTTGGTATTATTTCCCCAAAAAGGATCAAGAATATGTTAGAGGTAGAAACAGAACCTGAACATAAAGGCAGCATGATTCTAAATTTTAAGTTCTTAGAGGCACAAAAAAATGGCAAAGATAAGTCTCTTTTCTTTTTTTTCTGTATTTAGACAAACAAATGGAAATACCAGGAAGGGGAAAGGAAGTTACAAATTGAACCTCAAATAAATTCATTCATTTTCATTAATACATAACTGATATGAAGGGACCCATGACTTTAACACCAGCATGTGGGAGGCAGAAGCAGGTAGATCTCTGTGAGTTTGAGACCAGACTGGTCTATAGAGAGTTCCAGGACAGCCAGAGCTACACAGAGAAACCCTGCCTGTCTCAAAAAACAAAAAAGTGAAACATCACAGTAAAGATTAGAAAAAACCAATAAGAGGGACAGAAGAATAGGAAGGTATGGCTTTAATGTTAATTTTTACTATATCACATCACTCTACCAAGATAGTATAAATATGAAAATTACTTATGGCAAAACAGAATGTGAATAAAAAAATAGAAAATGGAGGGCTGGCAAGATGGCTCAGTGAGTAAAGGCACTTGCTGCCAAGACCCAAGTACAATTCCTGAGAGCCTGGTAGGAGAGAGCTGAATCCTATGACTTAATACCAGGTGTCTGCCCCTGGCTCAAGTTAAAAAAAACAAACAAACAAAAACTATCCTTGTTACAACTGTAAGAGAAGTGTACACACAGAACCACACACTAAAAGGACAATAGGCTGGCAAGTTAGTTCAGCTAATGACCTAAAGTTAATCCCGAAAGCTGACAGAGCCAATATAAAGCTGGAAGGAGGACACTAACTCTACAAAGCTGTCCTATGTGTGCTATGAATGTACATTCATGGTTGTGTGACTCCCCATAAGTAAAATACAAACAAAAATAAATAAACATAAACAAAAATATAATTGGGCTAGGCAGTGGTGGCACACACTTTAATCCCAGCACTCGGGAGGCAGAGGCAGGCGGATGGATCTCTGTGAGTTCGAGGCCAGCCTGGTCTACAAGAGCTAGTTTCAGGACAGGCTCCAAAGCTATAGAGAAACCGTTCTATCTCAAAAAACAAAAAAACAAAATAAAAACAAAAACAAAACAAAAATATATAATTGAGCTGGGAGTGGTGGCATACATTTTTAATCTTAGTACTCAGGAGGTAGAAACAGGTGAATCTATGACTATTGTTTGGATGAAGGCCTCACTCCAGTCCTTCACATCCATATATCCAAAGAGTCTGGAATGTTTAGATGGAAGCCACACCTCAACCACCCCTGAGAAAGTCTGCCAATTGATGACCCTTCCCCAGAGATGCCTGAGACCATTCCCACAGGGTATTTAAACTGCCCCAGAGAACAAACACGGGGTTTTCCAGTTTATCTTCCCTGCCTCCTCTCTAAGGGTCTGGAAAGCCATCTGGGAGTGTTTGTATTCATGAAACCTGGGCTTTTTCTAATTCGGTTTCATTTGGTCTGATTTGGATTACTGTGTTGGTGCAGACGTTTATTGGGTACAGAAACTTTACAAGTATGAAGTCAGCTTAGTCTAGGCTAACCAGGCCTGTATAGTCAGACTGACACACTCCTCCCTCTCCCTCACTTCCTCTCCTTTCACCTATGTTTTGCCTCTCTCTTTGTCTCTCTCTGTCTCTCTCTCTCACACTAGAGTACACACACCATGTGCATGCCTGGTACCCTTGGAGGCCAGAAAAGGGTGCTGGAGCCCCAGAATTGGAGCTACAGATAGTTATAAGCTGACTTGTGTATGTTAGAACTCAAACTGAGGTCTTAGCCATCTCTTCAGATGCTAGAGCAGTGTTTTCCAGCCTTTGGTCTAACAAATCTTTCACATAGGTCACCTAAGACCATCTGAAAACACAGATATTTACATTACAATGCAAAATTACAGTTATGAAGTAGTAATGAAAATAATTTTATGGTGTGGGGTCACTACGACACGAGAAACTGTATTAAAGGGTCACATTAGGAAGGTTGAGAACTACTTACTGCCCTAGAGTATTTTTTTAGAAGTATTTTTCAGTGTATAGAGTATTTTGCCTATATGTATGATGTCTGTATACCATATATATGCCTGGTACCCAAGAAGGTCAGAAGAGAGAGTTCTATCTGCTGGAATTAGAGTTACAGGCAGTTCATGTGGGTTTTGGGAATTGAACATGGGTCCTCCAGAAGAGCAGTAGGTGCTCTTAATTGTTGTTCTATTTCTCCAGCTGTCCCCCCTTGCTAGTTTGTTGTTTATAAAAGTGATTTCAGCCGGGTGGTGGTGGTGCCTGCCTTTAATCCTAGCACTCTGGAGGCAGAGGCAGGGGGATCTCTGTGAGTTCAAGGCCAACCTGGTCTACAAGANNNGTGAGTTCAAGGCCAACCTGGTCTACAAGAGCTAGTTCCAGGACAGGCACCAAACCTACAGAGAAACCTTGTCTTGAAAAAAAAAAAACAAAAAAAATTGATTTCTCTTTTATATACGTATTTTATATTAATATGTCACTTATTAATACATTATATAACATTATTTATTTGCATTTATAGGTTTTGTTGTTTTTCCATACAGGGTTTCCCTGTGTAGCCTTGACTGTCCTGGAACTAACTCTATACATGAACTCAGAAGAATGTTTGGATTTCCTAGAACTGACTGGAATTACAATTGTGACCCTCATGTGGGCACTGGGAAGCAAATATGGATCCTC
This sequence comes from Bramus lutescens, assembly GCA_001685075.1. Lineage (NCBI taxonomy): Eukaryota > Metazoa > Chordata > Mammalia > Rodentia > Cricetidae > Bramus > Bramus lutescens. Next base: position 6,455 of record LOEQ01003061.1, on the reverse strand, counting down.
TGCAAAAACAAGTGCTCTTAAGTACTGAGTTGTTTCTCCAGGGCCCCTAGAGAATTTGTTTTTTAAAGATTTATTATATATACAGTGTTCTGCCTGCATGTGTCCCTGCATGCCAGAAGAGAACACCAGATCTCATTACAGATGGTTGTGAGCCACCATGTGGTTGCTGGGAATTGAACTCAGGANNTTGAACTCAGGACCCCTGGAAGAGCAGCCAGTGCTCTTAAACTCTGAGCCATCTTGCCAGCCCCCTAGAGGATTTTTAAACCGACTATACATCTCTGTTCATAATGTCTCTAGTTTACATGTAATCATGTGATAAAAGAGAGCAGACTAAGAAATGGTCTGACCTTTGTCACTCCTCTGTCTTTCTTCTCTTTGCTATCTCTTTTAGACATTTCTTTCTTGCTACTTGACTTTCCTTGACTGGTATATTTTTTTTCCTTGATCTCTTCTTCCTCTGGTGATTCAGGGTCCTGGGGCACATAGACTTCTTGCTGTGATACAGTATGAAAAAAGTAAGTATATAGAATGCTTGCTTTTCCAGAATTTAAGGTTTAAGGAACACAGTTGCCTTGAAATGAACAGAATGGTTCTTTTACAAGCTGAAGAACCCGTAACAATCTAAGAAGCCATTTCAGGGGCTAGTATTTAGGTCACCAATTATACACTGTTCCCAGAGCAGCGCTGTTCTTACCTGTAATGCCACAGTGCATTGATTTTCTATATAAGCAACAATTCAGATTCCATAAATGTTCCCACTTTTCAAGCAATGAGCATCCAGAGAATTCAGAGAATAAAATACTCAGAGTAACACATTATGGGTACTTTTCTCAAAAGGATTACCGACAGAGTAAGTAAAGCAAAACAAACAAACAAACAAAAACCCAAAACATCAAAAAAAAAAAACTAACCTGGGTGTTGGGGTCATAATAAGTTCCTGCCAAGGGGTCATAATAGTAGCCAGTAGCAGAGTCATATATGTAGCAGTCAGAGGATGCTACATGGAATAAAATCAGAGCCAGCATTAGTCCAATAAAATTGTTACTGAGGGCTTACCAAGAAAGAACAAAGCAATAATTTGGGAAATTAGGGTGGCCAATTCAAATAGGTGCAGAGCTTATACAAGGTATATTCTCCTTGGGTGAGTGGCCTTAGTTAAGTCTTTTTGCTAAATTTGTGACCACACAGGTTTTAAGTAATGACTAGCCAGTCAAGACAGAAAGAAAGAGAGAGAGAGAGAGAGAGAGAGAGAGAGAAGACAGACAAAAGTTACTTACACTGTTGCCCTTGTCGATTTGTATCTGAGGACCAATCTGAATTTCTATTTCCTCCTCTCCTATCTCGGAAATATTTTTTACCCTAGCAGAGAAAGTGAAGGTAGAATTATGGAACTATACAACAGCCATTAACCTTAACAGACATCCTTTTAGTCACCTGAAGGTTTTAGAGGACATTCTCAATATGTTAAATCCTACCTGACAGTAATGCATGTGGTCAGAATGGTCCCCAGAATCATTTCTGCAACATAAAACATGACATATCAAAGACTGACCAAAAGGTACCCAAGGAATGCTTAATTCTACAGAGTCACTGAAAAACTATCTTTCTCACTGTGTAGGAAAAGGAACCATCCAGACAACAGGCAGGTGGGGTGATCCAGATACTTGAGTGGAACAGCAGTGTGATTTATAATGTGTTAGAACAAAACCAATGACTAAGTAGAGGCTAGAGCAAAAGCTACCTCAAGACTGTGAACTCATCTCTGATGTGCTATCTCCCAGTTAGCAAGCAGTTTTTGGTCAAGATGAGTAAAGAAGTAAAGAGTAACTGAATTAGATGTTCTAGGATGACTGTGGTTAGGACAATGGGAAGACTGTATATTTATTTAGGATTCTAAAGAATGAGATAAACTGGGGCTGGAGAGATGGCTCAGAGGTTACGAGCACTAAGTGCTCTTCCAGAGGTCCTGAGTTCAGTTCCCAGCAACCACATAGTGGTTCACAACCATCTGTAAAGAGATCTGGTGCCTTCTTCTGACCTGCAGGCACACATGGAGGCCAAATGTTGTATACATAATAAATAAATCTTGAAAAAAAAAAGAATAAGACAAACTGAGGTTCCCCTGCCCCTGAATATTTAAACATCAGCCAGATGTGTTGGCTCATGGCTGTACCCTTTGCACTCTGAAGACTAAGGCAGGGGGACTGCTGTGACTCTGAGGCTACCCTGGGTCAATATAGGCCAATAGCATTAGATTTTGCCTCAAAAGCCAAAAAGCTCTCTGTGCAGTGATGGTGGTGCATGCCTTTAATACCAGCACTTGGGAGGCAGAGACAGGCAGATCTATGTGAATTCAAGGCCAGCCTGGTCTACAAAGTTGAGTTCTAGGATAGTCAGGAATGTTACACCAAGAAACACTGTCTCAAACCCCTACACCCCCCAATCCCCCAAATTTAAAAAAAAAAATCTTGCTATTAATCCCAGCAATCAGGGCAGAGGCAGGTGAATCTCTGTGAGTTCGAGGCCAGCCTGGTCTACAAGAGCTAGTTCCAGGACAGGTTCCAAAGCTATAGAGAGAAACCCTGTCTCAAAAAACCTAAACAAGAAAAAAAAAAAAAGGGAGAGGAAAAAAAGAAACAAGGTCTCACTATGGAGACTTAGATGGACTAGAACTTGCTATGAGATCCACCTGTCTCTTCCTCCTTAGTGCTGGAATAAAAGGCCTACAATAACATGCTCAGGTGGAAATACTATTTAAAAATGAAAACAATTCTATAGTCAGAATAAAGCACACTACAGAAAAGAGAAAAAGCATAAGCAGGTAATAGAAGCAGCTCATGCTGGGATGTCACAATGCCCTACTCTTTGTCTCACACCCAGGAAGAGCAGGTTCTTCCCTGAAACTTAAGTGAGGCCTTACCTTCGTTTTCCAGTAGCCAGGTTTACAGCTACCATCTTCCCATCAATGCTAAAGGGTGGATCAAGGTTCTGCAAAATCTTCACTACTCGAAGAGCTTCCTAAGGAACCAAAGACAAATTTGAACTCAAAGAGAGAAAAGGCTACATCCTTACAAAAAGAACTAAACATGGATTTTCCTTCTTAGAAGATAAAATTACTGGGCATAATGCTTTGGTAATAAGTTTTAAAAAATAGGTTTTAATGTGGCCAGGTGCAGTGGTCCACACCTTTAATCCCAGCTTTTGAGAGGCAGAGGCAGACAGATCTCTTGAGTCAGAGGACAGCCTGGTTACAGAGAGAGTTTCAGGATTGTCAGAGCTACATTACATAGTGAGACCCAGTCTTGAAAAAAAACACCCACCCTCGAAAAAAAAAAACAAGAAATATACATAAATAAAAAATTTTATGTGTATGTGTCTTTTCCTGCATGTATGGCTGTGCATATGTACACACCTAGTGCCTTTGGATGCAGGAAGAAGGCATCAGATCTTTTAGAAATGGAGTTATAGATGGTTGTGAGCCAACATGTAGGCCCTGGGATTCAAACCCAGGTCCCCTGGAACTGCTCTTAATCACTGAGTCGTCTTTCCCAGTCCTTTCTGGTAATAATTTTTACAGTAAGAGCAGTATGGTAAACATAACTGGTGAGCATGTGCATGTGTGCGTGAGAACTGATAATCTTAGCCCTCATGCATGCTAGCTAAGCACTAAGCTACATTCTACCCTCCCTGGATTGCCCAGACTGGCCTTGAAATCAACTGTAAAAATAAGCCTTAAATTTAAAAAAATTTTTATTTTACATGTAAGAGTGTTTTGCCTAAACGTATGCACCATATACATGCCTAGTGCCCCAGAACGTCAGAAGAGGGTATCAGATCCCATAGACTGGAGTTTGGGGTGGCTGTGAGCTACCATGTGAGTGCTGGAAACTGAACCAGGTTCTCTACAAAAGCAGCAGGTGCTCTTAACCACTGAGCCAGCTCTCCAGCCTGCAGGTAAGCTCTTCTTCTTCTTCTTTTCTTTTTTTTGGTTTTCCAAGACAGGACAATTCTGGATGTCCTGGAACTTGCTTTGTATAGACCAGTCTGTCCTTGAATTCAGAGATCAAAATGTCTCTGCTTCCTAAGTGCTGGGATTAAAGGCCTGTGCCACCACCACCCCGACAGTAGCTTACCTAAATAAACATTTGTCCCAAAGGAGAGAATTCTCCATTGCACCCCACCATATCTCTTTATAAGTGGAGACAGGGGTTCACTTTGTAGGACAGGCTAGTCTTGAACTTGTCATCTACCTGCTTCAGCCTCTAGAGTGCTAGGTTTTCAGGCCTATACCCCCATACCCTGCTTCCCCAAACATTAGTGAAGGTTATTTAGTCACTGGCCTTCATTTTAAAGTGGGAAAAACTCACTGCATGGGAGTCGAGGTCTATAAAGCCGTAAGTGTGACCCATGGGGCCAGTTCTGTTCTTGATGATACGGACATTGGCAGTAGTAAGATGGACGTAGGGCTCCAGCACTTCAACTATCACCTCAGGCGGAGTGGAACGATAAATACGTTTTAGCATGATTGCTAAATGAAGCAAGCAAAACAGAGACATTAAGGAAAAAGACATAAAAATTTGAAGTTCCAAGAACTTAATGGTCATTTTTAATCTATATAGCATCTTGCTCTACCAAGGTTGATTTTTTAAAAACTTTTTCCTTTTATAATTTACTTATTTTTATTTTATGTGCATTAGTGGTTTGCTTGTATTTACATCTGTGTGAGGGTATCAGATCTTGGAGGTACACAGTTGTTAGCTGCCATGTGGGTGCTGGGATTGAACATGGGTTCTCTGTCTTTCCGGCCCCGCAAGATTAGTTTTTATAAAAAAATTTCCTACTTTTCTTTTCATTATCAATTCTTAGAAACCTAAAATCATGTCTTAATGCATTTTTTTAATATAGCAATTTGCTATGTGGAAGATATAGATTCCACTGACTAGTAAAGCCAGCTGAAATTAATGTCTTCTGGGCTGTGCACAGCTGGCAGAGGCCAAAACATAAGCCATCTACCTATGGTTCCAAACAGTCACATGACCTGACAAATCACTCACTTTTGCTCTCTCCATCTTGGCGTGTCTCTCCAGACCATGACTCCTTTTCTCTGTCTCTTCGGAATGCAAGCCCATCCCTTCGAGAGTGAGGGAAGTATCTTTCCGTGTCTCTTTTTTGATGTCCCAATCTTGATTCTTGTCCTTCTTCCCGCTTCCTGAATTCATGTTCCTTATCAGTTGGCCGTGGCTGGTTGGATTGTTTTTCTGAGGGTACTGGTATGGATGTTTTCTGAGGTTGAGGATAGGATACTAGTTCTTGCTTTACTTCTGTCAGTAGGGGGGATTTAAACAGAGAACACATATGATTTTATGAAACCAACCAATGCTTTTAATATCATCTCAGAAACACCTGCAAAAAAAAAATCTTCTGATGGTTCTTGAGAAAATGTTATTTTAAAAAATGAAACGCCTGGGCAGTGGTGGCGCACACCTTTAATCCCAGCACTCGGGAGGCAGAGGCAGGCGGATCTCTCTGAGTTCGAGGCCAGCTGGTCTACAAGAACTAACTAGTTCCAGGACAGGCTCCAAAGCAACACAGAGAAACCATGTCTCAAAAAACCAAAACAGAAAGAAAAAAAACCCCAACAACAAAACTGCTGCTGGTGGCACACGCCTTTAACCCAGCATTCAGGAGGCAGAGACAGGAAAATCTCTGTGAGCTTAAGGCCAGCCTGGTCTGCAAGAGCTAGTTCAAGGACAAGGCCCCAAAGCTACGGGAAACCCAGTCTCAAAAAAACCAATCAAACAAACGCTGGGTATAGTGGCAAAGGTCTTTAATTCCAGCACCAGAGAGGCAGATGCAGGTGAATCTCTGTGCATTTGAGGTCAGCCTAGTCTACAAAGTGAGTTTCAGGAAAGCCAGAGCTGTTACCAAAAGAAACTCTATCTTGAAAAAACAAAAACAAAAGCAAAAAAACAACAAACAAATAGGGGTTGAGGATAAACACCAGTGGTAAAATGGTACCTAGCATGTACAGGGTCCTGAGTTAGAACCCTAGTATATGGGAGAGAAAAATAGGAAGGGTAAAAGGAGGAGGAAGAAAGGAGAAGGGGAAGAGAAAGAAACAACATAGGGACAAAATTAGCAAAGACATGGTTGCTAGGGGTTTAACAGCATATATCCAAAAGCACATGTCTAGAAGCCTCGCTTCTTCTGGAGTTATAACGCTAACAAAGCACACAGCAAGACTGTTTAGTTAGCATATTTTGTGATTTTCTTCTTACAGTTAAATATCATTTATTCATTGAGTTAGTTTATGCATATGTCTGTGTGCATGCCATGACATGTTATATAGAAGGAAGCCAAGAGGATAACTGTAAGGAGTTAAACACTGAGCATTCTTTTTTTTAGCCTTTTTAAAATATTTACTTACTTACTTATTTATTTATTTATTTATT
>LOEQ01003060.1:131575-148668 GCA_001685075.1 Bramus lutescens | reverse complement strand
CATGAAGCTCCGGCCCAAGATGGACATGGGTTAGAATCTTCCCTGTAAGCCACGCCCCCGTGGTGATACACAGATTACTAGATATGCGTTAAGCAAGATGTGGGAGCTAGCCAAGAAGAGGCCAGGCAGTGCTTAAATGAATACAATTTGTGTGTTATTATTTTGGGGTATAAGTTAGCCGTGTGGGATCTGTGCCAGGCGAAAAGCAGGCCTGCTCCCTAATCACTACAACCTCCCATCAGTGGTAGGCAAAAATAAAACCTTAAATAAATCCAGCGGGTCACACACAAAAAGACATGATAGGACTTGTTGGGAAAGGGTGTTTCAATGAGAGAGGGGTAGGTGAGAAGGATGGGGAGTAAAAATGAGTAAAATTCATTATATAAACACACAACTCTGTCCAGCAATTCAAAATATAAATTCAAAAGAATGCTGGAGTTGACTCTGAACACTTGGATAAAATGAAAACATAAAGGACAGATGTGGGGGTGGAGCATCCAATGTCAAGAAAGCCTCCATTCTCTAAGAAGTCCTACAATGCCCTCCAGGAAGGCAGGTCTTATCTAGTTGTCACTGAAGACAGATTCCTATCCTCTTACACTTCTGCCAAAGTTCCCTTAGCTCTGCACAAAAGAACCGAAAGTTGAGACTACTATCATCATCATCTTCTTCTTCTTCATTATCTTCATATTCTAATGTTAAGCACAGCCACTGTGGTTAGGGCTGGAGTGGCGGGGTGACAGCTCATCAAAGGCATGTGAGTGGCTGATAAGGGCATTTGGGGCTTGAAACAGTTAATCACTAGTAAGCCTGTCCTGACAACCACATCATAAATAATGCTAGGATCTTGAAGGGCCTGATAACTGCCTTGTGAAATGTCCAATAAGCAAAGACAAGTGAGGCCAACAGGGTGGAGAAACAAGGGGTCCTGGAATACTGGTTACACAGATGAAAGCATTTTACACTCATCAATTTATAGTTTGGCAACCACAATTACCAAGATAATTTTTCCCTCTTTAATAAATGAGAGAATCTGTTAGGCAATTGTGTTTCTTCTCACAGGTAACATTAGAAATACTGTGGGGAAATGGGCGTCTCCGAGTGGTACGCTGTTTCTTTTCTCCTGCCTCTCACTACCTCCTGCCAAATGTCTCAGTTAACAAAAGAACCGACCAAGAACATAGTTATATCAACCTGGAAAGAAGTTCCCTTGTACCTAGGTTTGCATCACTGTGCAAAGAATTATCGGATTACTGCATTCTAGGAGATGTCTCAGTAGATTTCTCATCAGGCAATGTTATCTGCTGGTCGCCTGCCTCTTCTCTAGGATGACCCTTTGAAGTTCAAGTCTATTAACCAGCATGTTCTTCTCCGCCATGGTTGCTCCTCCTCTGATCATTACGACAGTAGCCAGAGCTACCTGATCTATTTACAGCGGCACCTGCTATGCTTTATCTGTTCTTTCCCCACCCAGTGTTCCCCTGACCCGCCTGCCTCCACAGAAGCAACACTGGAGCTTGAAATTTCTCTTGGCTGGCACTCGAGTCGGTGGCTGCCCTCTCCTAGGCTTCCACTTTCCCTTTCTTCTGGGCTATTCCTTAAGGAACCATCCTGGTCTTGTCCCTGCTCTGAACCATCTCTACGTACTTCTCATAAATGTCTGTAAGAAGGCCCTACTGATCGTGGTCTTTAACGCACTGAGGCTGACATACTGCTGTGTTAACCTCACCATGTCTTCTTCGTGGCACACAGAAAAGCATCCTTCTTGGGCACTACAGTGGAACAACGTGACCGGATTCTAGCAGGTCAGAATGAGAGCCTGTAAGTCTCTACCATTGCTTACTTGCCCTTTCTGGATGAGCTTGGAAACCACATCTTCAGATGGAAGTAGCATCACAGGGAAGGAACCTGGGTCCCCAGCTCATTAAAGAGAAGAGAGATACAACTTCCTGGTGGCGGGGTTTTTATTCTTATACCAGGCCAGTGATATTTTAGGGTTTGTCTGATTTCGTATATCTCTTTTACTCTTTATAATAACCCAGGGAAGGAAACTGAGACTTCAAGATATTTAATAATTTATACCGGTTCACAAATCTAATGTCAATACTGGTACATATTTAATAATTTACATCAATTCGCACATAAAACACCATTCATTGATGGTTCTATTACCAAAGCCCACACTCTTTCCTCTTTACCCAATTTTTCCATCTCTTCTTCAAAGTTTCCTTCCTCCATATGTTTTTCTAAAGTGTAATCTGTAATCCAAAAATGTCAAGTTATCTCCACGCTAGGCCTTTATTTAGCTGTGACTTCTCTTAGAATTCAGGCTCTGGTTGCCTGGGAGTCATTACAAGCACCAAGGAAGCTCTGAAGAAATAGAGAAAGTATATTCCGTCACATTCATAGAGGTGCCAAGCATCATGGGAAAGGAAGGCTGGTGAAAGGACTGGTGCTATGCCAGTAGGCAGTTTTGTAACATAGAAAACTCCTGACAATGGAGCAGGTCTGCCAGGCAATAATAAAGTTCTGTTAAAGGATACTACATTCCAATAAACATGGAGGCACCCTGAGAACCTGCAATGTTCCAGCCAAGTGTGAAGAAGGAGCATCTATTTTTCTCTAAATAAATTCTGGTGGAACAACATCATTAGACCACAGAAGGAGCAAATAGCAAGACCCTTCTATCCTGACTTCCAATTCATCTCAGGCAGCAGCCATTAGGAGCTAACAAGGCTCTCCTGAGAGCTCCTGCATCCTCAGTGGTCATGTGATCCATGTGGGAGGATAAGCATTAGTGAGAAACGAAAGCCAAATGGAAGCCTGCCCACAGTCCTGGCTGGCCCAGCTTCTGGGGCAGATACAGGCTTTGTGTTCAAAGACGCGGATTAAATAATCTGACTTGGCTTACTTATTTACGTCTGTTGGTAGCTGAACGACTTTGGGCAGGCAGAAGATTTTCTGTGTTACTTGGCATAAAGATGTGCAAAAGTTTCCTGATATGATATTCCTGGAGCTGGGGAAAATGAGGAACTCCTGCCATGCAACCCTTGTAGGATCATGTGCTAATGAAGAAGATGTTCTAATAATTAGGCCTAGAGCCCACTGAATGTAACACCTTCCAATTAGCACTCCCCAGCATGAATACTGCCATTATAATTAAACAACAAAGACAAAAATGGGTATCAATCCACATAATAGAAAATAATTGATGAAGTTGGAGGGCGTGATTATTTGTGATTACTTTACAGTCGTGCACAGAAAGCAGGGGACCCACAGCTAGTGGCTAATCTCTGGCTACCTCTTTGAAGATAATGAAATTGGCTTCCTACTGATGATTATTCATTAACAATTAATTCTTTCTCAGTGATCTGCCTCATTTTCAGCTTCTCACTACAAACATGCAATGGAATAATTACAAGTGGAAATGAAAAAGCAATTAGTGGCAGATAATACCAACATCTGATTAAAAAACAGTAGAAGAGATTACCGGTTTTGTAGCTGCAAGTCTGCTGCCTTCAGCCGGGAGGTGTAAGTCACGGGGTCCTATGCCTGTGCTGTACTTGAAGCTGCACCTTTTCCTTGACTGCCTCCCCTCCATCACGGTCCGCCACATTTCTTGATCGCTTTTATTGTAGGGGGCACTGGATTGTGGTAAATACTCTTTAAAGATTAAGTAGCATTTCATATGATTTGCGATCCTGCATGCTGGAATTCTACAAGGTTCAATCTTACACCTTGATGACCAAGGTACTCCCCCTGTGTTCCTTAGGTATCTCTCCATGTGTACCTTTACCTGTCGACAATGCACCATTATTTCTTTATATACTGGAGTTTCAATTTAACCTTCATTGTGTATCTTCCAAGGAAAAGGATTTCTAAACCCATGAGTCCAAAATGGCATATCTGCTTCAGCAACTTTGCTCTTTTTTGTCAATGTCCGTGGTTGCTTTGGTATTGTTGGTTCACTCAATCGCTTTCATCGTGTGAAACATGAGCTGATGGTGGGTGGAATTTTGTTGCAGATGGTCAGTGCTTGAGACAGTTCTAGATGCCGTATAAATAAACTTTCAAGGACAGATTCATCTTTGATCATTCTCCGTGATCTAACTGATGGGACCAATGAAAATATTTCATAAGATAGGGAACTGCTCGGGAGCTCCCAAACCTCATTTACAAGGTAAAAATCAATGCTGTTTTAAAAAATAATTTATTGAAATTAATATAATTTCATCAGTTCCCCTTCCCTTTCCTCCCTCCAAACTCCCTTGCTCTCTTTCAAATTTGTGCCATCTAAATATAAACACCACCTGCTCAGCCTATATGCTACCAGTATGTATATGTAAATAATTTGGAAGATATGTTAGGATGAAGATCCGGTGAGATTCTGTCATGGAACTTGACATGGTTCTGTAAAGCAATGGGAAGTATATTATCATTTGGTTCGGAGAAGAAATATGTACTGAACTGGATAATCATTTGTTCATATAATATTGTGCCAGATCCATGAGGGTCAGACAAATAAAGAACAAAAGCGTGTAATACAACTTAAGCCAACTTGGAGAAAGCTAGTTCAGCTGATAGGCACCGTCTGGTGTCACTTCTGATTGAATGAACAGCAATTCAGATTGTTTATTATGGTCATTAATTTTGAGCATCTCTCTTGAATATATCAAGGTATTATTGAGCATCTCTTTGCATACCCAGAATTGTATAGATGCACTGACATTAAGTACACATGGTATGCCAACCCTCAGTGAGCTTAATAAATACTTGGAAAGAAATAAATGGGATAAGACATAATGCTTGTAACATTGTGGGACAATACGTGATGAGAGAGAGTGTGTTACCGGGTGTAAGCAAGAGCAGCGGTAACTGGAAAATCTTCGTAAGCAGATGCTGCCTGAACTAGGCCTTGGAAGAAAGGCAGATGAGCTTTTACATAGCAGAAAAAGAAACAAAGGAGAGTCCAATCGAATAAGACACACAAGTAAGGGCAAAGGTGGGGAAGAGTCTGATGTGTTTGGRGAATGTGGAGAATTACGTATAGCTGGAGCACAGRTCCYCTAGATAGGACAATAAGGAGCTAGGAGGGAGCCGAGCTCAAGGAGGACTGACGTGCTTGGGTGCATGGTGACAAGGTGCTTCGGCATGCAAATGCCATAACACAAAACCCTTCAGTTTGTTCCATCAGGGACTTACTCAAGGTATTTCCTTCCTTGTCAAAGCCCCCAAGGAACATATACATAGACTGGGAAGTTCTCTCTAAAATCTAAATATCATGTGAAACATTGTGAATCTTTTATAACAGCATAGCAGTATTCATGGTAACTGCTACTGGCATTTTTTGGCAGACTCATTCTAATAAACCATTCAACCTGTCATGTCAATGGAAACATCTCAGGAATATAAGGACTGGCCTGTGTCTGTTTTTATACATAAATCATTCTCTTTCAAAGTGGACAGCTAAGCCTAACAGGGTCTCATTGTCTTTGTGATCTTCACGGAAACCAGGTGGCATCTACATGGCTCCATGTTTCCAAGAGTGGGTTGAATTTATTAAGGGACTTACCTTGGTGGCCAACATTGGAAAACAAGATTAATAAACTAGAAACCTCCATCTACCAAAGATGTGATCATGGGAAAAGAAGCCATGTCAATATTTCTGGGTGAGGAGTGAACTGTGGGTGAAGAATTATGTTTAAATAAATATCCTAGGTACCTAGAGTCCCAGGTCAGGAGTGATAGTGCTGAGGTGAGAGCAAGCCATGAAAGACAAGACCTACCAACCCTGGAGGACTCTTCCTTTTGACATGAACTAACGACATTATGAACTTCTCTGCTGAAATAAAGGAATCCCTGGAGCTAAAACCTGGAGCAGCATGGCTTTTACAGATTTTGACATTGTTTTTCCTTTTTCCGTGTGCATGTGGTGTATATTGGTGGGCGCTGCTGTGCAGTGCATGTGAAAGCCAGAGTTTGATATGAGGTTTGATAGCTATGATTGGTCTCAGTATTATTTTTTTGAGACACAGTCTCTTACTGAACCTGTAGCTTAATCTTTTAACTAAATGGACTGTCCAGTGACCCTCTAGGGTCTGTGCCCCCCCCAAACACATACACATGTGTGCTCATTTAAGCGCATCTAGTGCAGGCTCTGACGTATCCAATATTTATATCAGTTCCTCACGCTTGCATAGCAAATACTTTACCCATTGAGCCATCTCCCCAACTCTGGAGTCTTAATGATGAAAAAGGTTTGATTGATAAATTAGATATTTCTAAATCATAAAGCAAGTTTCTAAGTCAGAGAAGAAAGACTGGCTTGGAAAGAAGTTCGACAAACCTACTCCAAGTTTTTTCCCTTGTCTCAAAAAAAAAAAAAAGCCTGACTTTTTCAAAACAGTTTGCATTGCTTACGCGCTTGGATTTCCTTGTCTCGGTTCCAGCGGTGTCTCTAATAAACTCCCAAGTTTACACCCACATCCTACATCTCTGAGCTCCTCTGAACTCAGCTCGTTGACTCCATTACCCACTCAGCAATATCACCGAATGTCTAATGAACATCTCAGATCATCAGGGTTCAAACTCATTTCTTGATTCTAGTGCCTGTGTCTTTCTTGGAAAGGTCCTCTGTTCAGAGCATGGCACTGGAATGCTCGGGAGTGGTCCTGGATTCCTCTTTTTCTTTTATTCTCTCTATATAATCTATCAAGATTAGTTTAGTTTTCCCCCGAGAAAGTGTTAAGATCTAATCTCTTGCGTTGCTAAGACTGAAGGTCCTCTTCAAGTTATCCATTACCTAAACCTGTGCACTATACTTCCTGGGCTTCACATTTATTCTTTCCAGCATTCTCTATGAAAGAAAACAACAACAACAAAAACCCTTTTTCAAACACATATGATTACTCCTCTATTTAAAATCTTCCAATGACTCTATGTCTCAAAAATGAAAATTGCCTGAAAAGAAAAACGATAAATGTAGAGACAGCATTATTTCCCCCAATGAAATGGGAGATCAAGAGATCAAAAGCATCCAAAGTCTTTACCATGACTTCCAGGGATTGTCGTGAACTAGTGTGGACAACTCTCACGCCACATTCCCTGATGCTCTTCTCGTGGGTCACTCTTGGCTTTCTAACAACTCTCTTTCTTAACATGATACAAGAATTGATCAGCATCGTGAAAATGACTTGGAATTCAGTCAGAGACGCATTGATTTTAAAGTGTTTTTGCTGTCCGAGAGTTTTCAAGAAGGCAGAGACAAAAACAGATCTGAAGACTCTGACCTAGGGCCAGGGATTTTTGTGACTGAGAAGACATTTTTTTTTTTTGTAAGTCATCTAGATGTGGTATAATCTGGAACTTTTTGACTGGATGTTCCAGAAAGGGGAGATAAGAGGTTCAAAACAAAGACTCGAGTTCTATGAAGGCAGGAGACACAATACAAAGGGCCAAGAAGCATCCATATTGTGGTAGGAGCAAATTCAGGGCAGGTATTTGGCAAAAGCCCAGGCACATGACATATGGGGACAGCTGGTATTGCTGATCCTTTCAAGAGGAAAGCAACGGAGAGGAGGTGGGCCACTCATGGAAGAGAGGTATGTGGTCAAAGAGAGAAGGCTACTTTTATGGATGAAATTTGAACATTATTAAAAGCTACTAAGAATTGCCTGGAGAAAACAATGATAAAAGCAGGGATAAATAGTGTTATTATCCCAATAGTGTGGGAGACCATGAGATCACAAGCACAGCTGGTTAGCTTCTGAAGTGTACAGCAGAGAATGTAAACATATGATGGCTTTCTAAAACAAGTGAGTAGCTGATATTTCACTGCAAGCTTCATAGCTTAAAGATACTAGAGACAATTATCTGATAATAAATGTAAAATAAAATAAAGAAATGAAGATATAGTGAAGTTCAAAGACAAATGTCAAACACTGGGCAGGGAAGAGATCTATTAAAAATGTAAAAATAGAATTTATTAATTATTTTAAAAGATTTCCGAAGTTTGGTCAACAAGAGATTCTTTGAAAAGGCATATAGTAAAGCAAAGGCAACGTAGAATGTATATAAAAGGGACCTCTTGAAGAATATACATATAAATGTTCAAACAAAAATGAAGCATTAAAAATACTAGAATTAATCAATTGGGAGCTCCACGTTAAGAACTCTTAATGAAACAAGTATTTTAACTCATATTAAATTTTAGTACAACCCATGGTGTAGTAACAATCATGGTAGTCTTAAGACACAGAGTATGCTAATGTATAATATGAAATACAATGCGAAAGAAAGCACGGGGATTTGGGAGCATTAGCGGTGCTCTCTCATTGAAGGTCCTCTACAAATACTATCATTAAACATTTATTTAATTGAGTATGGTAAGTTCATGGAGACAGGATTCACTTATGGATAAACATCTACAAAGCTTAAGAGGAATGGACAATCCAGTTACTGTGGCAGACACGACATGGGTGATATCACAGCTCAAACGGCCGCCACATATCTTCAGTAACGCTAGCTCAATAAATGTTCTGTTAGCTCTGTGTATTAAAACTGTATTTAAATGTATTTAAAACCGAGCACTTTGGGATATTTGCTAATGTGGGCCAAACTATAAAACTGTGGCCCTCACATATGCCTCGGATTTGTTTCCTTTGCCAAGTGTTGATGGAGGGAGCTCTCATTAAGTATTTGTAATTTTCAGGATGTTTTCTTTATTTCATTTTAATAAGTTTTTATAAGGCCATTTGGGCCAATATACTAATCTAGCTCACTGTATCAGGTCCGTGTGTCCCACAGACAAAGTCAGCTCCCTTTTCTTACAACGAGGAATAATGGGGAGTTGCTTGCCTAGAGATGACAGCATTAGCTTATTTGAAAGAGAAAATATATCTTCCATATGATGATTTGCAAACCAAAGGATGCACTTTGTTCTTACACATCATGTAAGATTTATCACCAAAGACAGAAAGCTTCTCTTTAGATTCCTCCAGGAATAGCAATGTTTGAAATCAGTGCCGGTGTTTTTGCAAAGCTGAGAAAAAGTTGTGGGTTTAATTTGCTACCCATAATGTGGTTGACGATCTATATTTTCATTAAGTTCTTTTATTAAACCCCTTGAAAAACATCTCTGGTGGTGAGAACGTCCCCCATGTGTGAAACAGGGGATAGATCTTGTTTCCAGTATGACAGCTTGAATACAGGGAACAGCCTTTCTTATTGGATGCCATGGTGTTAGCACCATCTGTGCAGAGCGCAGCGCATCCCTTCCATGTGACGGTGTATGCTGAAGCTAGCGACAGTTTTAAAGTCTCCTCTACAGCTGTAAGAGCTAACAATGATTGGCCCAGCAGTATGTCCCACTGAGCTTCTTTATGCAGCCCGTATCTAACAAACATAAGGTCAGCTACAGCATTGAGCAATCAGTGAACCCTTCTTCCCCTCCAGCCCAATGCTGTGGACAGCATTGCAGAGGGGAAAGTAAAGAAGGTTGCATGCTTGGGTCACTTCTGCCACCGTTTCTGACAGAGCTGCCCCATCAGCTTCCCTCTCCTTGCTTTGTCTCACAGATAAACACTCACACTATTTGGCAACTTATGTGGGAATTGTCCCACCAATTGCCGGAGCTGTGACAACCTTGCCCATTGAAACCAGGGCTCCTGTAACAAGGCAATTTCACCCTCTGTCACCCCATGTTGATGTTTCACTTTTTAAAAGCAGTAAGACCTTTAGAAGGACGATGTCAACAGACAAGCTACTGTGGACAGAAGAAAGCTCAGTGGTCCCTATTCCTAGAGAAAGAACTCCAGACAGCTAAGGAATACTGAGACTGGAGAGAACAGTCTGCACCAGGACGAGAACCCACCCCCAACTGGTTATTGCCAAGTGGTCAGCTTCTTAGTTGTATATATACAGGTTACATTACATAGACTCAGTAGGAGGTGTGTGTCTGTGTCTGTGTATGTGTGTGCATGTGACAAAAATTCAACAAAAAAGAGCTCAGAGACCATAAATTTGAGAGAAAGGGGGTTGGAGAAAGGAAATGGAAGATAGAAATGATATAACTGCATTTCAATAAAAAAAAATTGAAAGGCAAAATGACTTAATACTTCTAGGATACTACAGGGTAGTCTTCTGAGATTTCAAAAGCAATGCTTAGGTAGGATGCTTAAAAAACACACACACAACTTATTAAGTCTCCAAATATACTACACCTAATGAAGAAGTATAAATTCATTGACAGTCTATAAATATTCAAGTTTCAAATAATAATCCCTCTATCTGCGTACTGCTTTCGTTTTCATTACAGCTGGTGATTTTGCATGGCAGCAGATTGTTCTGGATGATACATCAGTTTGGTCTTCCTTTTACCTTAAAATGTTTGGGTGATTTCATTTTGATCACTTTAGAGACAGCATTTCCATCTGTATCATGAGCATTAAGCTTTAGGACATATTTATGTGGCACTGATCCATGACGGGTCAAGGAAAGAGGGAAGCACAGTGTACCATTGGGACTGTAGTTGATAATCAATACCATATTGAAAAGATATTAGAGCATTGCTGAAAAGAAATGATGTAGACATTCCATGATTGAGAGCCCATAGTAGTGATCAACTAACCCATATAATGTTTAACTAATAGTTTAACTAGGGAAATGTTAATAGCTGTTTTTGTATCCCATCATGATATGTGCATGGTCTACTTTGTGCATGTTGCCCACTTACCTTTTTAGGCACATTTCATGCAAAAATCACAGGTTTGACTGAAAATTTAGCTCTTTAATATAAATTTAAATCAATACATAGCTTTATCTACTGTATAGATTGTCATAAAGCCTATAATATGCATATATATTTGAAAGAAACATGTTAGGCTTAAAATTAGCTAATAACATAAGATTCTTATTATTGAATTTCAACTTTAATGTGTGTTCACTGCAGAACACCTAGCAAGTTCTATATCCTTTTTAACTAAGCCTTAGTTCTTTTACCCAAAGAGTAAAAATAATAGGACTTCCAATATAAAGTTCTCTATGTTCAAGACTTAATGCCAAGAAAAGAGGAAGGTCATAAGATTCAAGGAGTTAAGGAAATCTGAGGGGTCATAGATTGCTAAGACTCACTTGACTTACTCTTAGTGATGAATGTCACACACACCACTAGAGAGCAGATGCCAGGTACCTGTCACATGCCAGCACATATAGGACTCACACAGGCAGGCACAGGCACACAGGAAGAAGGGCACTCAGGTCATACAGAGATAGGCACATGGACCTACAGAGACACAGGCAGGCCCTTGAAGTCAAACACTCAAACCTCTGAATTCAAGGCCAGATTTATATAGGACACCACAAAAGTGAAAGTCCCCTAAATAGTTATATAACACATTACAGCACTCTTTACTATGGGGTTCCCTGCATATCCATTTTGTTAGTCATTTTGTGATGACTCCCCCCCCATTGTTAGCCATCTTGACACATGATGGACAGCTGTATCCATGATGGACAAACTGACCCTTACAGCCTCCTGTTCCCAACAGGGTCATGTGAGGACCAAATGAAACCATCTATGTGTCATGCCTGGAAGATAAGAATCCCCTAATAAATCTTGACAATTGCAATGATGAGATTTAGATGTAGGAGGATAAACGCATAGTGACTCATGTTTGAATATTAGCCCAACCACTCCAGTTGCTAGGTAATTAAGCAGCTAGACAGCAGGAGAATGTAAGACAAGCTACCCTGGCGGTGCTAAAGGGTCCTTCAGGCAGAGGAGTTAATGACTAAAGCTGAAGATTTTATTGTCAAGGTTTTGCAGAGTTTTATTTGCATAACTGTTACACAATTTTTCACAGTTTGCAATTTACTATATTGAGAACTCCAATCTGTCAAGTGCTGGCTATTCTCGCTGCTTTACAGTTGAGACCTAAATTAATTCCTGCAATGGTTCTAGAACAGCAAATGCACATCATCACTATCCCCACTTAGTTTCAAGAAGGACATTTATAACTGTAGTATTTTGTTGCCACTTAAAAGAAAAAGCCCCAAAGTCAGGGGTAGAGGAATAATTTCTCCAGGGTTGATCTAGTAAAAATCATGTTCCTGAAATACCATTATTTCTAAAAAGCTAATCATTCCATTGTAGATATAGATTAATGTTTGATTATTTATTTTGAAGTAGTGAATGTTTGAAGCCCCCTCTGCTGGAACATTGTTCACCTTTAAGCACACATATAAAAACATACTATTGAGAGATAGCACGAGGCTTGAACAACTCCCAATATCATTACAACTGTTTTGCTAAGTTTATGCTATACTTTATAGAGCCCTTTCCACATGCAGTTTGATTTAAAAAGAATAATTCTACCTGATATCATAGTGGTTTCCAGATCAGTGAGTTAGCATGTCTGGTTTCACAAATCCCAATTACTGCCAGTTGAAATATCTAGACAAAAGAATGGCATTTTTCGCAAGTGTCCCCAATTTACAACCACACTGGATTTTTCTTTCAAAGTGGCCTAATAATTGCTTCCATTTGATTATAAGCTGAGAACTAGGCTGACCCAACCATCACAGGCTTTCCAAGATGAAGCCCCCATAGCTCAATTAATAAGAACTACTCAGTCTGAACACCTACTCTCTGTGACATGAATGGGTGATGCATTAAAATTTCATAAGGGCTACAGTAGCTATCATACAAAACATCAACAGCTGTCATTTTGCCCCTCGAAGGAATACTTGATAACAAAAGTAGAAAACGTAGCCCAATTATTTTCCCCAAAATTTGGTAACAATGGTTTTGTTTTAAAATTACTTTTCGAAGTATTTTAGGGGGAGAGAGATGGCTCAGCGTCTAAGAGCATTTGCTGTGTAAGCCCGAGAACCAGGGTTTCGATCCTAGCACCCACTTAAAGGTCCTTCACCTGTTTGCACCCTAGCACTGAGGGGTAGAGACAAGAGCATTGCTGGAACTTGTTGTTCTTCATCTCTGATGAAAAACATAGCCAGGTTCATTCAGCAAGTGTTGACAGAGGTTTCTGTACCACCCAATCTCACAGCCATTCAGTCCCAAAGAAACACACGGAGGCTTACATTAATTACATACTAGTTGGCCTATTAGCTCAGGCTTTTTATTAAGTCATAACTTACATCAACCCATAATTTTTGTCTGTGTTAGCCACGTGACTTGGTACCTTTTTCCTGTGAGACCTTCTCATCTTGCTTCCTCTGTGTCTTCAGACTGAACCTTTCCTCTTCCCAGAATTCTCCTGTTCTGGTCACCCTGTCTATACTTCCTGCTTGGTTGTCCCACCTATACTTCCTGCCTGGCTATTGGCCAATCAGCATTTTATTAAAGCAATACAAGTGACAGGCTACAAGACCATTGTCCCACAGCAAGCAAGAGACCCTGCCTTAGAGGAACAAGGCAGAGATTTATAGAGGTGGGCTCCGAAAGCCCTCCTCACGCTTCTGCTGTACCAGACACCTACCCCTCCCATGTGCACATATACCAGGTACTTACTCACCCATACACCTCACATACAAACATATTTTAGAAATTTAGCTTTAAAACCATTTAATAATATAGTTTTATAATTATTCAGAAATAAAAAGAAAAATGTAACAAATATCTGAGTGACTAAAGTGTAACTTTATTGCTAAGAAATTTTATTAGCAATAAGACAATATCATATTTTAAAATGTCATGACAAATTCCTGTCTCCTCTCATTTAAAAACCATGCATATGTAGTATTTTATTGGACAAGGAGAGAGACAGAAAACAAGACAGATGTGTCTGCCTGGAAGAAACTATTCTATCTTGCCAACACAGGTAACTAATAAGAAAATTTTAGTAATTTGGAAAAACACTAAAATAAAGCTGAAGGTAACATTTGAGTTCAGATGTTAACAAAATTTTGAGAGCCTTGTGGCTTAGTTTATAATACCTTACACCAGAAACCAATTATGTAGCTAATATCAATATCCAGAAAGAAAATCATATTCCCTGAGTATTTTCTTCCAGAAAACTGGCAGATAACTGTGCCTCACAGCTTCATTTTAATTTAGTTTCTTTTGCAATCATATCTTCTTTCTACCATCCAGTTAGCAACAGAAACCAAAATATGGAGAAAAACACCATCGGGGGAAGGAGAATGCATTATGCAAAATGCTAGAAAAACTGGGCAACTGAACGTTGGTTTCATAAAATATGATAGATGAAAAGAATCAACTTTGAGTAGCATTTTCATAAACTTGGAGTAAGGTTGCAAAATATTCTAATAGCGTGTGCACCATACTCTGTTCATATGGCAGGAAAAATGTTAGGGCCATAAAAATGTATTTCTGTGATTTACAGAGGCACATCCTTTGAGCCAGGACTTCTTTGGGGAAGAGCTTAAATTATCATACTCAGACTATAAATAGGTTTGCAACCTCCATTTGCTCTGCGTGAAGTGTTTTATCTGCCACTGCTTGACCAGGCTTGGAGGACAGATAACACTATAAATAAGACCGTTTATTTAGAATAAAGAATCTTTACAAGTAAAGATTTTAAACACTTTTAGCATATTCATGTAAAATATTTGTCCTGCCTTCCAATTTACTTTAACTTGTTTTTAGAAACATAAAAACTTTTACTTGGCGAAGCAACATAAAATACAGCTCCTCAGGTATTATTAGAATAAATGCCTTTGGAACGACCAAGCTGTTTGTAGAATACTACTTAACACAGAGAAGCTTTTCTCTGCATGGCCTTGTATTAGGACGCATAACTCACGACACAGCAGATCCTGGAGTAGCTCACTAGCACAAGTCAACCTGGGTCATTCAGAACCACTGGCAGGGAGCCTAGGTGCTACTTAATATTTCTTAGGGGACCCTAAGGTCCATCGAGGACCAAGGAACACTAATGCTGAAGGGGAAGAAAGAAACTCTAAGAAATCTGAATGCTTCAGAATCCTGAGCATCTAGCCAAAAGACAGACAATTTCAAATTTTAGTAGACAGCTTTCCAAAAGTCAAGGAAATGCATGAAATTAACAGTAAATTAACTTGATGCAAAACAGGCTTTCTTGCAAGAATTTAATATAAAATTTTTACTAAGAAATTATTTCATACCTTTTCTTTCAGAAAATGGCAAGGGTTTTATTGTTTTAGTATAAATCAGTTTAAAAGAGCTACGTGTTAAGGGTTTAGGGAGCTTCATGTCCCTAAGGGAAGCCACAATGGTGGATGCAGTGTGTTCCTAAGGATTGGAACAATCTATGAACTAACAGTAAGAATCATAGAAAAGTACATGTTTAAAAAAAAAAACTACAATTCAAATCAGTTAAGGGTATGCACTCTCCCTGCTCCTCTTTTTTTTCCAATATATATATTGTTTAACAGATAGACACATACTCACTATAACTCTGTAATGGTTTATACAATGTACCGCAAATTAAGACTGGCTTTGTTTTGATATTATTGTTGCCTTTCTGCGTTCTCTTGTGTCTGAAACAAAAGAAAGTGACAACAGCAACAACAAAATCCCTCTCCATATCTAGATTTTCCTATTCATAAACACGCTGACGATAGTATATTCACTACAGAAATGTAAGGGGTGTACCTAGATTTACCCATTTCATAAATGTCACTCAGTTATTGCTGCTCAGAAGACGTTAGGTATCCTTGTGATTTTAATCAATGCATCACTTTGTTAGTAATATGTTGCCTTTTGATTTAATGGTCTGCTAGCACTCCACAATTTGCACACAGAGAAACATAATTTATATATTTCCTCTTAGTGGTATTTGGGTTGATTGTAGTCTTTGGAACTACAAGAATTCATAGACAATATCACTATGCCTGTATCACTCAATACATGAACCTGTATATATAAGGACAAGGATGAAGCACCCAGAAGTCTACTTATATTTTATATTTGTATTTACTTACATTTTATTGTAGTGAATTAAGGTAACATAGAGAAGTAAACATTTAAAAGGTATTAGGTAATGTCTCTAATGTTTTCTGACTCTGCATGGAAAGGACTAATATTTCAATGTCTCACAATAATTAACCAGTTAATTTCACTAATTTATCACATTAAAAAGTTTAATTATTTCCATAGATCATTTTGGATTCCTTTTCATCCAATTAGAAAATAAAAGTAATAGACTAATGGCACTACAATTCAATTTGTATGATGTGGCTATTTTATAAAAACTTATATTACAAAAATAAATTTGACTCAGAATTGGACTTTTCGATTGGTGCACCATTATTGCAAGAATAAGGACTGACGCCAAAAGCCTTTAAGGTCCCTTTGTTTCTACTCTAGTTAGATCCCTTGCTGCAGGTCTGGGCATGAGCCGAGCCAAAGGAATGCGTTGTGCAGGGTTTCCCTCTCATTAACAAGAACAAGAAAAACAGGGGAGCACAGACATTTCCTGGCAAGCTTGTCATGAGCACTCACAGTTAAGCAAGTTGAAGATAACACCCAGGGAGGCATATTTTTAAAAGATTATCTTCTATATAGTTGAAGGATGAAGATTTACTTTTGTATATATAATTATGGCCCCTGAGTCTTTGAAACACCTGCTTCTCTTCCTGGTTTTGTTACTCTCCATAAAGGAAGAGATTCCTGTTGAAAAGGAGTGAGAGGTTAAGCAGCCAGAAACATCGCACTAAAGAAGGAAATTGTGAAGAAAGAAAATCAGCCATAAAATAGCTTGACTTAGAGAATGGTTGTCTAGGGGAAGTTTCATTGCAGACTTTATCCAAATAGCACCTATAAAAGGAAAAGCAGAGGTGAAGACTCAGCATTCTGAAAGAAATCTTCCTCTATGATTAACTTTTGCCTTATATGGTGTGTTTTCCTGCAATAGAGATTTGCATTATGTATAATCTATAATAGTCAAGCTTATAGTCATGTTAGTTAGGTTTTCTATATATAGAGAGATATATTTCAGTTAGATAGGTATTCTTCAAACCTTTCAAAGACTAAAGAATATAAATTTAAAATGTTTTAAGAACTTAGGACTTTTCATGACAGACACATCTGCTCCTGGCAGCACCAATTTTAAGGTGGGCATCAAAGAGGATAC